>PVKA01010339.1:0-40970 GCA_004027165.1 Ctenomys sociabilis
TACCTAGATGTCCGCCCAAAACCTCTTGTACTCATAAGTGGGCTAAAATACTTTTGGGTGACAGGGGTGATTGGACCATGGATTGGCCCACAGATGGCTTCACAGCTAAATGAGATGTGGGAGGTAAAGCCTGAGTGGAGGAGGTGGGCGATGGGGGTATGGCCTAGAGCCTAAGTCCCTCCTTCCAAGATCGTGCTCTGCTTGCTGTCTGCCCTGCCATGGGCTGTCCCTACCCCACCATGCCACCCTGCTCTTGGAGCCAGCAGGCTGTGGACTGAGCCCTACATGGACTGTGAGGCAAAACAAAGCTCTCCTCCTTTAACTTGTGGGTTTTGGATATTTTGTCCCAGCCACAAGTGAAAATAACCAAGACACACAAAAAATATGTCTCTGATTTCTCACAGAATAGAACTGCACCTTCAGCATATTTCAGAAGTAATAAATGGGTTGTGTCTTTACAAGGTATTGCTTTATCCCTGTTTCCATATTTTACGGCTGCTCTGTATATTGTACCTAGATACAATACTGGATTCAGGGCATGGAGCAAGTCCAGGGGCAAGGGCCTGGCGAGGGGGCAGTTGCATGTGCCTTAGGGGTGGCCTTGACTTAATCTATTTGTGCTGCTGTAACTGAATGCCAGCGACCAGTGGCTCATATACAACAGCAGTTCATTTCTCACAGTCTGAAGTGTGGGAAGCCAAGACCAAGGCACTGCAGGTTTGGTGTCTCAGGAGGGCTGCTCTCTGTGCCTTCAGGAGGAAACCCGTTATCCTCTCAGGGGACAAGCTCATCCTCACATAGTAGAAGGGCAAAAAGGGTAAACTCCCTCTGGAGCCTCTCTTATAAGCCCATCCTGAGGGCTTAATCAGCTCCCCAAAAGCTTCTGGGAGGGGACACCTTCAAACCCTCACAACCCTTGAAGGAAATCTCATGTGAGACAGGCTGCTTTTTCCAAGAACTATTTTTCTTTTTCTTTAAAACTTCAATCTAATTCCAAAAGTCTATCTTTGTCATGCTCTTTGCCATTGGTAGATATTTTTGTGGAGAATATTACTTAACTGTTTCATTACTAGCACAAACCATAGATAACGTACTTCTAAGTTTGACCAACAGCGTCAATGATATACACATCAGCCTCCTGTCTGACTGGGCCCATTATTCGGAAGAGCCTTATGAACTGAGAACCCGGCTGGTGACTAGAGCCTTGGGCTGTTCCAGAGGCTGCATCAGTCCTGGCTTAGCTGTTCTGACCTCAGACTGTGGGGCAGGAAGTCATTACCAGCTGCGCAAAGGTGTGTGTTCTCTGTGTTACGTGGCCCATTATTCCATGATCAATCTCGTTATGCTGGTCCAACTCCAATGGCTTCCGACTGGGAAGCCCCAGGGGTACAGTGACAATGTGGAGACTGGGACACCGTGCTTACTACTTCAGCGTTCACCAGAACCATGTGTTGGCCAGAAGGGTAGGTGTAGGATGTGGGGAGCCTGGAGGTTACCCCTGCCTCGGTGGTTCCTTCTCTCCTCTCCTTCAGCCAATGTGGCCAGGTTGGGATCAGTATGACGGCAGACAAGACCTTGAGCAGAAATTGGTTTTGTCTCTTTTAATGTGGTTGCAGTAGTTGGTTGCCAGGACCCTGAGGGTGTCCCTCACTGGGAAGACCCAGGGAGCCCAGGCTGGTCCAGGGACATCTGCTTATGAGATGTTTCAGATTGAGTAACACAAACTCTTCTAGTGCTCTTTTTTTTTTTTTTTTGGCAGAACCAGGGATTGAACTCATACCCTTGTGCTTGCCAAAGAAGTGCTTATACCACTGAGGCATCTCCCCAACCCCTTCCATGTTCTTTTGAGCCATGAGAGAAATGCATCCAAACCCTTACACAGGCCAAGAGGTGACAGCATTGGGCAAGTCCCCACTGGAGCCGCATCCAAGAAAGGAGGCAGTGTCTGGCCTGTGCTTGCCAGGGGCTGAATAGGGGCTGGACACTGGAGGCCAGTCTGCCTCAGAGCTCAGGAACTTGGAACAGGGAGGCAGTGCAGGCACATCTGGACCCAGGAGCGGCCTGAAGGCAGAGCGAAGGCTTTGTGCTGGGTTCTGTGGCCAGACAGCCTCTTCCAGTCCCAGCCCAGATTCCTAGCTGCTACATGCCTAGCTACGTGCTTGTACCTCCTCAGCCTCCGTTTCCATTTCTGCAAAGTATGCAGCATGTGCAGATGGAAGTAGGCGTCGAACAGAGCACCGGGTCACAGGAGACGCTCCGTGTGCAGCCCGCAGGGGGCCCTGGCTATAGAATGGCCCCAGTAGGTCCCTATCCCCTGGGCTATAGCACCTTGACTGGGAGCATGGCAGGGTTCTGGTACCCTGCTCAGCTCAAGCTGGATAAACTGATAGGTGGGTAGAAACTGAGTTGTCACACTACAGTCTCTACTGGGACCGGCTGGATCTGAGCAGAGCCAGTCTGGATGGTGGCTTAGTGCCTTGTCCCAGCCTTGAACCCCAGCTGTCCTGGTGCCCAAAAGGAATGGGTCACAGGCCTCATGTTCTTAGGGTGACAGTTAGAACCATGAGGACATACAGGCCCACTAGCGCCCTTCTCAGAGGCACTGCTAGAATCATGAACTGTAAGGTCATCAGCATCCTGCAGGACTGAAGGGAGGAGGTGGAGGGAAAGCTGACTGGAAGCCCCAGGTGCAGGTGGTGTCCCAGGCAGTCCTTATCCCCGGCTCCTCAGTGTGTGATGAAACTAGAGCCTCCCAGGCCTGGGGTGGAAACGCTGCGAGGGGGCGGGCTTCTATGGTAACTGGGCTCAGACTGAGCTGCAGTTGGCTTCTCTGGTGGTCAAGGTCGAGGTCAGTAGAGTGGAGGTCAAATACCAAACTGACTGGGAGACTTGCTGGGAAGGAGAAAGCCCCGCCGAAGTCCTTCCCTGTTCCCACAGATCCTGTGCTTCCTCCAGCCTGCGCCGGGTCATCTGTGTGAAGCAGCAGCTCTCTAGAGCCACCTGCAGAGGACCCAGAGCTCCTGAGGCTGTGTCCCATCTCCAGATTTTGACTGAATTTATCCTCAGGACAACCTGGACATTGGGCTTTTAATCTTGTATTTATTTGGTACAGGGTCTCGTTACACAGCTGAGATTCATAGCGATCCTCTTGTCTTAGCCTTCCTAGCGCTCTAGTTTTAGTGGCTGGCTCTGTACATCCAGAGTTCCAGGGCTAGCACAGCATGTTACTGGGGATTGAACCTTGGTCCTTCATTTGCCTGTCAGGTGCTTAGACCCCAAGCTTATCTCCCCAGCCCAACATTGGGCTGTTAAAAACCTTCAAGTCTCTGTAATATGCAGCTAAAATGGAGACCCACCGGTAAAAAAGACAGTTCATGTGACAGACCCTGTCTAAGTGCATTATCTGTCATCTCTTTCGAGCCTTATGGTACCTCCCATGTTCCAGATGAAGAGGCACTCCCAGCAGGGGGAAGGGGGTGTCCAAGTCCAGAGAGCTCTGAGAACAGGCATTGCATCCAGGGCTGTCAGATTTCAGGGCCTCGGCTGGCTGCGCCTGTAATGACGGCTTGTGAAACAGTGTTACATGGGATGCAGGGATATGTCTGGGGCAGGGCCTCAGGGGCCCTTGCTAACCTACTTAGGGTTCCCCTGTACCCCTCCTGGCCCTGTGCCCCCCACCACATCATGACTAGTGGGAACGAGAACTCAGGCAGGTGTCAGGGAAGCCCAGGGAACCTGCCTTTCCATGTGGGAGAGTTGGAAGCAGAGACCTTGGGCTCAGAGAGTTGAGTCACAGTGCTCAGCGTCCCTGTTCTCCTAATGAATGGCAGTCTTTCAAGCTGGGACAGCATCAGATGAGATTTTGTTCCCAGGGGAGGGGAGCATGGTTGGGAGTCACATTTTGTTCTCCAGGTGTTTTTGGTTTATAGCAGACTCAGAAAAAAAGTCAGAAGCCATCCATAAAAGGGGACCTGAGCTTTTTTATTTGCAGTTTCATTGAAATTTAGTGAAAGGCAAACCCAGCAGGTACCTGTTTTACTGGCAGTAAAAGGAAATTGGGCAGCAATTATTTAAAAGGAGTTGGAGTTGTTTAAATCTAAAATTTAGTGGTATGTATATATTTTAAGAAAAAGCTTATAAGGCTTAGGGACTGGGGTCGAACTGTTTTTGACAAAGATGACATGGAAAATATTTTCCTTTCTTATTTTAAGCCTTCTCCCTTGCTGTTCGTTTTCTAAATTTAGCAGTCCAAGAAGCAACAAGCCGAGAAATCTAGCTGAGAAAAAAACTGAAGCAAGTTAGGCAAGTTGTAAAATTTCATCAACATGATGGACTGAAAATAAAACTCCTCAAGATGAGAAGTAATTCTTCCCATTTTATAGAGCCCAGTCATGATTTGAACTTAAACAACTTCAGATGTGGAGGATCTGATTGGACACAAACGTGTGGGATTTGATAGTCCCTAAAAGCACAGAGACTGGGGAGGGAAGTAGCTGCCTGGACTTCAGCCAAGAACGGTCTGTAGGGGTTTGGGAGGGCGCGGGAGGCTGGTCAGGCTGTGGCTCGCCAGCTCCCCTGCCCAGCACTCAGTTCCTCACCATGACAGTGCAAGGGCTTCCTACGCATGCAGCCCCCAGCCCAAAGTCTGAACACAGCCCGTGTGCTGGGGAATGCAGGGACCATCCAACCCAGCCCTCGACACCTGCTACTGGGCCAAATGCCAGAGGCCAGCCAGCCTGCTGTCTCACGGAATGAACGGCCACTGCCTACACTGTATCGTTGCTACCAATGGCTCGTTTGATGGGTTTTACACTTAGTTTTTGTTTCTTCACTTTTGCAGAATGATGGACTGAAGGTCTGGTATCTCTGAGCATTCTTGCTTATTAGAGCAGGACATATAACTAAAACTAGTTTAAGAAGAAAGGAAGGAAAGAAGGAAGAGAAGAAAGAAAGAAAGAAAGAAAGAAAGAAAGAAAGAAAGAAAGAAAGAAAGAGAGAGAGAGAGAGAGAAAGAAAGAAAGAAAGAAAGAAAGAAAGAAAGAAAGAAAGAAAGAAAAGAAAGAAAGAAAAGAACTGACTCAGAGGACCCATGCATTTTTAGAGATTTTCCTTCCTGTCTCTTGATTCTCATTGATTCTGCTCAGTTTCATTCTTCAGACAAGATTCTCCCGTGTGATGGGCAAGAAGCTCCCGTTCTCAGCCGTAGAGTCCTGGCCCAGCACTGGCAAGACCCACCTAGACTAGCAGAGCTGACAAAAAGCACTCATTGTAGAGAGAAGTCTCAGGGAGGCTGGATGTAATAGCTAGTAGCCTGGTCAATTTAGGGAGACCTTGTTTCAAAATAAAAACATTTAGCTGGAATGGTGGTGCATGCTTGTAAAAGTACTCCAGAGCCTGAGGCAGGAGGATTGCTGTAGGCAAAAGGATTGCTGTGAGTTCAAGGACAGAGTGGGCTACAGAGTAAGTTCAAGGTCAGCCTGAACTCCATGTCAAAATCTTGTTTCAAAAAACCAAACAGAATTAAAAGTTTTTAAAGGGGTTAACGATGTATCTCAGTAGTCCAGTCATTGCTTAGCCTAAGTGGGGCCTTGAATTCAAACTCAAGTATTAAAATCAAGACAACAACAACAGCCCCTCAGATTACGATTAGCTCAGATTGAATTAAATGGCCATCCTGGGCCAACCACTGAGTGGCCTAGCTCCAGACTGGTGCTCACTCTAGAGAATGCTTGTGACTTAGTGGGACAAATATGGTGAATGCCATCTTTGCCAGGAGTCCCTGATAGGGAAGAAGTAGTCATTAGTTTCCCCATCCCTTGCTTAGTCCCCAAAATTCCTAGTGTAGTAGTGTTGGCCAAGGAGGGGCGGGGCAGGTGGCTTGGGGGCATGGCCACTAGGTACCCAGGTGCATCCATCAGCTGTAGTCTTCCAGGACTATGATCACTCAGCCACGGCTGTGGGCTTTGGGATCCAGCATGAAACCAAGCAGACCATCCCTGCTCTAATGAAGCTTGTTTTCTTGTGGCCAGAAGTGGCTAAAAAAAAATCAAACATAGGCCTGACATCAGTGTCACAAGGCAAAACAGAGCAGGGCAGGACAGGAAAGGCAGAGGACAGGTTGGGGGTCTATTTTACAGTGGGCTGGGAGGAGCCTCACAGGCTATGAGGTTTAATGGAGCCCTGCAGGAGGCAAAGGAGAGAGCCACCCAGCCAGAAGGAAGCCTGCAGGCTTGTACTCTGGGGGAGAGATCGCCGAAGGACAGGGAGGTGTGAGAGGATCTCATTTGCTTGCCGTTGTCTTCTCTCCAATTGACTATGCTCCCTTGACAGCAGGAACGACGTTTGGAGTTTCATTCATTCATCCATTCATTCGTCCATTCCTCATTCAGTCAACGCAGGCTGAGTACCTCCACGCACCAGGTGCCAGGAGCACACATGTGCATCCCGCCGTCAAGGGCAAGAGCAGAACCCCAGCTCTGGGCTAGGTGACAGGTGCCCTGGCCCAAGAGAGATCTTCACAAACAGCCCCCAGGCCTCACCACCTAGCAGCTCCATGTACCCCCTCGAAGAGGAGGGAAGGGAAGTGGTATTCCTGGTCTCTGGTCTGTGGTCGCTGCTCCGTCTGGGGTTGTGGTGCCGGGAGGCTCTGCATGAGGCCACCAGTGGCCAAGCTCTAAGCTGGGGTGGAGGTTTCCGCTTGGTGTTATGGTTTGTGTGTAGGTGTACCCCCAAAGCCCCATGCAGTCAGGGGGCAGTTCCTAGGGTTTGTGATTAATTCAGGATCCAATGCTGGGATTAGGGGTGTGAGTGCTACCCCCACCCTGGGGCAGATAATCTGCATACAAGAGGGGAGAGGCTTCTTAGCTGTCCTAGCCGCTGCCTTTTCCTTTTCTCTTTGCTGTTTTCTACTATCATGAACTGCTGCCCTCTCCATGTTCCAGTCTGCCTTGGAGCCAGCTGAGTATGGACTGAAGCCTGAACTAACTGTGAACTAAATAAACCTTTCTTTCCCTAATTTGGGTTGTCAGGTATTTTTTCCCAGTCATGAAAGAAAAGTAACTGAGATTCCTGGCATGGGATAGGCAGGAAAGGGACTAGATTTCCAGGCTCCTCTTCCGAGGGCCTCTCTGCTTTCTATCTCTTCCATATTCTTAGCTTCTCAAGCCCAGTGCCTGTGCACAGTGGATTTCTAATCAGTATTTGACTCAACACTAGTCTGGTGTGGGACAGGGCTGGATCTGCCTGTTCTGCAGAAGGGACCATGGACAGGCAGTGACTTGTTTTTGAGAGGCTGTTAGAAGCATCCATGGGACACTCAAAGGCCTGAAGTTCTCACAATCAGAGAAGGGGATGAAAGCTGAAGCAGGGGCTCAAGAGCCAGAGGAAAAGGAGCTGTGGGGGGCAGGTGGACCTGTGTGGAGATGTTCACCATCAAAGGGCTCTGGTGGTGACAGGGGAGGGGCTGAGGGAGAAGTGAGAGCCCATGGGGTCACAGCGTTAGCATGAGCCACACCCACCCTTCCTCAGTCTCCCTCCCACTCAGGGCCGAGTTAATGTTTCAGCCCCAAAGCTCTGTAGCTGCAGGGTCCATGAGGAGGGAGAGCCAAGACTTCTGGGATAGAGTGGACCTGGCTTTTTCCATGACAACTTTCTCACAAGGGAGAAGTCTCAGTCCCAGGGGAAAGGTCTCAGTCTAGCCCCGGGTTCACCTAGAGGAGGCTTGGGCCACTCAGCAGTTGTGAGCGAATTTGAGGGAGTCTAACTCAAAGGCCTTGGTGGGGTTTCACCAAAGGGCACAGGCTGAGCAGACATTCTTGCCCAACATTGCCTATGGCCTGGAAACTATGAGTGAGGCCTTGGGCGGAGGAGCTGGGGAGCCATCTCAAAAGGATTTCTTCCACTTCTAGCGTACAGGCGAGGCTCAGTGGAGCTTTGTTGGATGGATGGATGAGTGGGTGGGTAGATGGATGGATGGATGGATGGAGAGTTCAAGTATTCCTAACAAATAAAGGAATGCTTGGGTGGTTCTTGGGATCTGCTGAAGTGTGCCTCCAGGCCTGGCAAATGGATGGCTCTCTGTCAGTGTTGATCGAGCAGCAGGTGAGGGTGGGATGAGGACACAGGGGTTTCCTGAACCCCACCGAGAGGGCATAAGACCTAAAGAGATAGACATGGATATTTTCCACAGTTAGCTTTTAAGATAGTGAGGTGATGTGCCCTTTCTTTAGGAGCTTCAAAGCTTTTGCTCCTCTGTAGTTTTTTATTTTAGCTCCTCGGCTATGAGCTTGAGGCTTCTTTCTATTCTCCTGACCCAGAGCTGGGGAAGGGGCTGTATTGGCAGCATTACTGTCCCAGGTGGGAATGACACGCAGGACCCTCTGTGTCCTTGCTCACCCTCAGAGCAGAACACTGGCTCCTTCTAACAATGCCGGCTCAAGCCAGAACATTCCTCTGTCCCTTTCTCTCCCTCCTCTCCTCATCTTTCCTGAAATGGATTTTGAGTCTGTGAAAGGGTCCCGGCCACATCTGTTGAGTCCCTGGCATGACACCAACTCAGAATATTACAGCACAATGGCCACAGCTGCGTCACTATCTGAACATACACATCCTGAGCATCTGTGTCCAGTGTGAAGCCAGGCCCAGGGGACAGATACACGGATGCCTCCCTCCCTGGCTGTGCCCTCAGGGAGCTCTCAGCAGATTCCTAGAGGAGGAGGCCACCAGGGAAGGTGATGGCACCATAGAGCATAGGGGACAGGTGCTCCCTTGACCTCCACGATTCTGTCCAAGGAGCTGGGTTGAGGCTGTTGTGGGGACTTGGAGCTGCTTCTGGTGCTCCCCAGGGTCATCAGCACAGAGGTCTCATCCAGTCTGGCTGCCCGTTGATACCATCCCTCTGGGATCAGTCTTGGGACAGAGTCCTTGTGCTTGGGTGAGGGCTGCCGGTTGCCAAGGCGTTGGGGGTCAGGATCCATCACCATGGTGGATGATATCCCATGGTACCCCGGGGGGCCTCTGGGCATCCGTTTGCATGCACCCACTCATCTCCAGCGTGTCCTTCTCAGGGTCTGTCACGGGGGACTCAGGGAGCACTGGCCAGGCTGTGGTTAAGGAGAGAGAGAGGCTGAGCCACGGTGTGTGCCATCCATCACCCCAGCACCAAGCAGCAGGAGGCTCGAATGTGCGCCACCTCCGCAGCGGGCAACAGCCTGGAGAGGCTGCCTCGCACGGTGCTGGCTCTGGTGTCATAAACTGCTTGTCCTTGCAGCAGCAGGGCCAAGCCTGGAGTGTTGCAGAAGAGGCACCCCTGTGTGCCTAGCCCAGCATATGCCCAGGAGACTGTCATTTCTGCAAGGGCCTCAGCAATGTGCTCTCTGATTTCTGCTTCCCTCAGTACACCTTATCTTGGGCACTGATGCTTCCTGGGGCCCACGCTTTCAGTATCCAGCAGTGAGCATTGATTAAGAGTAGGGGCTTTCGGGCTGGGGAGATAGCGCAGTAGAATAACTGTTTGCCTGGCAAGCACGAGGTCCTCAGTTCAATCCCTGGAACCAGGAAAAAAAAAAAAAAAAAAGAGTAGGGGCTTTCAACTGAGAGCGACGAGTTTGAGTCCAGATCTTACAACTTATAAGCTGTCACCTTGGACGCCTTTCATAAAAGCCTTTTTAGCCTCAGTGTCCTCATCTGTACAATAGGAGACAGCTGGGATAAGGTACAGACAAGGTAAAGCAGTTGGCTCCTGCCTGTGTGCGCTGAGCATTTACACCGTGGAACCTTCCTGCCTGTGGCATCTGATGCTGACCTTTGTCTCAGGTGACAGGAACACCCTCAAAAGGCTTCGATGAGAAGGCATACCTGTCGGCCAAGCTGCTGAAGCCTGGAGAGGACCCCTACAGGCAGCACGCCTTCAACCAGCTGGAGAGTGACAAGCTAAGCCCCGATCGACCCATCCGGGACACACGCCACTACAGGTGCGAAGATCCATCTGAATTTTTACCATAGGAGACCAGTAAAACACACTGCTGGGCGTGTCTGAGTAGGTCTTGGGGCCTGAACCTGAGGGACTAGGTCTGGCCCCTGGCCCCCTCCTGCTGGGCTCGTCCTGCCGCTGCTCCTGCTCAGCTTCCAGGAGATGAGGCGCTGAGCCTTTACCTCATCCTTCCTCCATGGCACGTCTGCCTTGCCCCGGCCAACCATGGGCTGACACTGCTGAAACTGTGACCCCAAATAAACCTCTCCTCCACTAGATGTGTGTCAGG
Source organism: Ctenomys sociabilis (assembly GCA_004027165.1). Classification (NCBI taxonomy): domain Eukaryota; kingdom Metazoa; phylum Chordata; class Mammalia; order Rodentia; family Ctenomyidae; genus Ctenomys; species Ctenomys sociabilis. The sequence goes on from PVKA01010339.1 coordinate 10,260, forward strand.
AATTTGGCCCAGCCCCGGAAAGGTGACTGATCCAGCTGGTGGTTTTCTTTTCCTCCGTGTGTCCAGGGACTTAGATTTAGTAGCTTTTACCCACAGGGGCTGTCAGTTTCATTGGCTGACTCATCGCCATTAAAGGCCGAGGAAAGCCCCCAGCTGGAGCCAGGGGCCCTGTGGCACCTCATCTGGCATCCCAAGGCAGTGACCTGCCAGTGACCACAGGGGAGCCTCAGGCAGTGGGTGACCCAGACTCCCAAAAAGGAGCCTCAGACCTATGGGAACCGCTGGCCTCCTGCCTCACTGTGCCACTTCCTCAGTGACACCCAGAACCCGGCCATTGTTGTCCTTAGCTCTCCCGCACGGGCAGCAGCAGAGGACCTGGACCAAAGGCAGGGGCACCTCCCTGCAGCCGTCCTCTGACTAGCTCCCCTGAGAAGCCGGCATTGGGCAGGTCACTATCCTCCTCTGTGATTCAGGGCCTTTGTGTCCTCTCTGTGGCATAAGTCAGCACTCTGATCTTTCCTCCCTCTGTGGTCACCTGCAGGAACAGCCTTCTGCTGCTGCCTCACCCCCAGGCCCAGCCTCATCTGCCTTCTGTGCTGTACCTCCTGCCCCCACAGTGCTGCACCCTTCTCTTTCCTCCATCCTCCTTTCCCCACCTCACCGACACCCGTCAGGGCTAGTCTCAGCGTCCTGTTCTCCAGGGAAGGTTCCTCACCAGCCCTGGCTCCTTCTGGGGTCTGTCCTGTGCTCCAGCACTGCTCGGCCTGCTGCTTTGCATGGGAAACAGGAGCTACGTGGGGCCCAGTGACAAGCACTGAGCTGCCTGGCCCTGGTTGGTGGGTTGGCAAGAGTCATTTCAGAAGTGGTTACTCCATAGCACAAAGGACACACGTGAAGGGAAGGGGCAGAGCTGGTTCTAGCACCTTCTCCATTACTCTTGGAGGAGCATCTGAGGTCCAGGCTTTGGAGGCTTGTGGAAGGAGAGACATGGGGACCAGGGCTCCCTGGACCTTGGACTTAACTGTGCTGTCAGCCTCTCGGATTCCCTTCATGCTACCAAGTAAGGCAGTAATTCTGCTAAGTCTCCTCTCATCCCCAGGTAGAAATAGCTGGTCCAGATCCTGGGGAAGTCCTTTCTCTGTCACCCAGGGGCAGTTCCCCCATGTCCCTTGGCTTGGCCTGCAGGTTAGGTGTACGCAACTCTGCTTGGCCTTTCGTGGGCAGCCCTAGCCATGACTGACCTAGGCCAGTGTGGGGCCGGGAAGATCTGCCACTCCAAACCTGTGGACTAAGGCCCCGGCCTGGTTCGTCTCTCCCAACCTACTCCCACTCTGAAGCTTCTGTCATGTTCACTGAGAAACCACAAGGGGAAATTGCCCACCTGGCGAAACACATTTTAAAACAAGGCCCTCCAGCCAGGGCAGTGGTGAACTGGTCGGGTGCTGCAGAACCAGGATGCTTGGGTGTGCTCGCGCATACATGGGCATTCATGCATGTCCATTCCGGCATGTGTGTGCAGGCATGTATATGAGTGTGCGTGTTGCTTGTGTGCACACAGTGTGTGGGTGCGCATGGAGCCCACATCCTCCCTTTGAGGTTTCTTCTGCACTGGGAAGAGACCAGCCAGTTCCTGCTCCAGTAGTGGAGTGAGGAGATGTAACCTATGAGGACCAGAGGAACGGCTCCACCAGCCCAGAGTCCAAATCTAGACCCTTGGGACTCCTAGCTTCATCTTCCTAGAGCTACAGAAGTCCAAGAGGAATGTGGGGTTGGAGAAGCAGCTCAAGTCCATCCTCCAGACAGGTCGGTTTATCCCATTCTGGAATGGAAGGACACTGCTATACAGATTTCCTCCTTCCTGGACACCTAATGGTTAAGGGGCAAGGACAGGGACCTGGAGCCTGAGGTCAGGGCTGGAGGCTGGGAGCCAGGCCCACTCCAGCCCCACTGTGAAGATGCTTAGAAAATGGCTTCAGGGAGCAAAGGGAAGGTTTCCCTCCCTCACCACCATCCCACATCCCTGTTAGGGAAAATTGTGTCCAAGCCTCTCAGCTTTCTCCCCTGGGGTCCCAGGCAGGAGGGACCTCTGCCTGGTTGACTGGGTCTGCTCTGCAGGCAGGAAATAGGCCTGGGAATTCCCGCAAGATGCGCCTGTCAGTGCAGTGAATATCGTAATGAAAAAATAGTCACTGCTAGAATAATCTAGGGAGCAAAGGCAATAAAGAAAACCGCTGTGAGACCCTGCGTAGGCGGCTGCCTTCCTGGCTGCTGGGAGCCGGAATAAGTGCCTCGGCAGGAGGGGGGGTGTGGCAGGCCAGAGTGCTCTCCTCCCCTCTCCTCCCGGTCCCAGCCCCTCAAAGCCCAGCCTCTTGAGGGGCCTCCCTCCCTCTCCTGTCCCCTGCAGGGGGACCCCTGCAGACAGGGAGGGGGATTCTGGCCCACATCCTGAGCAGAGAAGAAAAGGAATCTGGGAATCAAGAGGCAAAAACAGAGTGGTTTTCTTCTTGCCCTGTACTGGCTGCCCAATAGGTAGGGACTTCCGGTAGGACCTAGGCTCTCTCCTGGACCCTGCTGGCGGCCTGCTTGGTAGGGAGTCCTCCTAAATAGGCAGTGGAGGGGGGTGGAAGGGGCAGCTCTTGTGTTCTCTCGGTCTTTGGTAAAGAGCTCCTGGGCCTGAAAAGACCCCTCCCCAACCTACTGCTTGCCTGCTAGGGTTCCAGGCCAGGTGGCAACTGGCTGCTGAGCAGGTAGGAGAGGGTGGGTGTGGGGCGCAGGGGTGGCCCTCTCTGCCTCACAGAGGCATTCTGGGGAGCAGCAAAGAAACGCATAGAAACCGCTTAATGGTGGCCATGGCTGAGCCCTGACCTCCTGCTTCCTTCCAGTTGCCCGTCCCTGTCCTACTCCGCAGACCTGCCAGCCACTAGTGTCATCATCACCTTCCACAACGAGGCCCGCTCCACCCTGCTGCGCACAGTGAAGAGGTAAGCAGCCAGGGCCCCTAGTCTCGTGCTAGAACCCCCGCGGCCTTCGTGGTCTACAGAACCTCTGACCCGGCCGATCCACAAGATTCGGGGCTCTGGCCAGGCTACATGAGGACCAATGAGCGCTGGGAAAGTGGGGCTGGCAAAGCAGGGTCAGGAGACACCAGAAGCCAAGCAGAAAGCCAGGAGCCCAGGACAGGGGCTGGAGGCAGGATTTAGGAACAGAGGGAGGCCAGGATGGATACAAGTCCTGAGGAGGTGGGTGCCAGCCAAGCAAGTTCTTGGTGAATCAGAGAGCCCCCTCTTCCCTGCCCCATTCTCTCATCTGGTTCTTGTAGTCAGGCCTGACTCCTACCACTGCCTTTCCTCAGCAAATTTAGGCAAGAATGGAGTTTGGAAGGTTACCCTGTGGTGTGCCTGCATGTTTCCCCTGAGAGACAGGGAGGAAGGGGACAGAAGAAAGGCAGGAACAAGGAGCCCCAGGAGAAGGGCTCTTGTGCACTCTGGGACGGCAGGAGCCTCCCTGGCCTCCTCAGCCTGCAGCTAGATTGTTCCTGGGCAGTCTGGGAGGCACTGACGTCCAAGCTTCTGTCCTAGCAACCCAACTAGTGTGGTTTCTGCATCTTCTGGGACAGTCCCACACCACCCAGGGTGCAAGCAGCAGCGCCAGGCCCATGAGAGCCTGAGGATCAGCCCCTGATCAGGGTTGGACGTCTGTATACAGTGGCCGGTGGCCAGCGTGCCAGCCCTGGAGCTAGGTGGTGGCAAGGGACGAGAGGAAGGGCCCCTAATCCGGGCTTCACCTCTCTCCCCACTGCTGGCAGTGTCTTGAACCGGACTCCAACCACCTTGATCCAGGAGATCATTTTAGTGGACGACTTCAGTTCAGATCGTGAGTATTCCCAGGCATTTTTGTTCTGCTCCATCCTCACCCTATCGCGGTTCCCCACAGCACAGAGGCAAACCCTCTTCCAAATGCCGGAACCATTGTGCCCCCCCCCCCCCAAACACCCCCAACATCTAGAGAGCTGTGATCTTTTTCCTGGGACCTGTACCCAACCTAGCGCCAAAGATGGAGCAAGAGTGCTGCTTGGGGTGGAACAGCAGCATTCTTCCTAATTGCACCGGCTGGGAGCCAAAGCTCATCTTTTCTGTAGGGCTTCGAGAAAGCAAGGCAGCCCATCAGCGCTGAGCTCTCTGGCGCCCCCTGGCGTGAGGCTAGGAGAAGGTTGCCCAGCCTGGGCTGGGGCGGCCAATCGCTTAGCTAGAGATGAAATAAGGCCGGTGACCTCGGTTCTCGCGCGCCCCCTTCGAAGCCCTGGCCATGTGGAACAGCATCCGGGCAGCCAAGCTTCTTCGGTGTGCTGCAGCGTTTACCCGAATGAGCCTGCCTTCCTTCTCTACCCACAGCTGAAGACTGCCTGCTCCTGACCAGGATCCCCAAGGTCAAGTGCCTGCGCAACGACCGGCGGGAGGGTAAGCGCGGGGACTGAGGAGGGTGAGGCTGCAGCCCTCGCTCTTCTCCTGGCTGCCTTCATTGTCGCTGCTGAGAAATGGAACAGTCGCAGCGTCCTTTCAGCTTTACAAGGCAAAGGATGAAATGAGAGGGGCTACCCTGGCAGGCTTCGAACAAAGCAAAGGGAAGGCTTAAGCAGATGCAACCTCCCTTCCAAGGGGGAGGTGTTTCAGAGCGCCCCAGTGGCTACTCCTTGCGCAGAGCCCTCCGGGATGCAGGACACGCCACCAAAGCCTGGCTGCAGCCCTCGGAAGGCTGCTAGGTGGCCAGGTCATATGGATGACCGGCCGTGGGGAGCTCCTGAGACAGGACAGGGGTCACGTGGGGGGCAGGTGAGGCGCAGGGGCGCTGAGGGACTTGGGGTCCTAGAAGCCCCCCTTCCTGCCTGCCAGGTATCCGCATGACCCGTATTCTCCCATCCGATCTTCGTAACAGCCCAGCGTCCCCACTTTGTAAACAGGCAAATTTACAAATTTGAAATTAGGCTTTCAGAAGACTCGGTAGTTTTCCCAGGGCGATAAAGAGAGGGTGCAAGGCCCCAACCAGCTGCGTCCAGCACAAGGGCCAGCCTCTCAGTCTCTGTGTGAGTAGCTGCCCTGAGAATCCCGATCTGCACAGCAGGGAAATAAGTGGGATCAGTTGAAATGGGAAAAGACCTCGAAAGCCTTAGACTGGATAAGGCGGACAGCAGGGAGCCGCTGAAAGCTTGAGAGTGAGAGAAGTGGAGGACAGCTGTGTGTGACAGACTGATTAGGCCACGGGCCATAGGGATGGGGGAGAAAGCGTGTGGAGAACCACAGGGACTGGGAGCATGCCAGACAGAATCCGACAGTGGGTGTGAACTCTTGGGTGGGAGCTTTCAGGACTCCTGTGGAGGAGGAGGAGGCTGCTGGCTGTTGGACAGGTGGGTGGCTGCTTGGATGGGCAGAAGTGTGCCCCGGAATGGCTCTAAGAAGGACTTGTACGGGAGGGCTCCGGCTGAGCCCCTTTCATCCTCACAGCTGCCAGGACTTGAGAGCAAGGGGAGGACCAGCTGGGTCGCCTTCCTCCTGAGCAAACAGGTCCCAGCCCTGAGGAGCCTGTTCTTTGCTGTCAGCCAGCAGCTAGAGACCTTGGGGGAAGTGAGGACAGAAAGGGGGGGCGTAACATCTGCACTAAGTTCTCTCCTTGTCATCTTTGATCCTGAGGAGCAGAAGTCATTATCTCTGAATCTTAGAGATAAGAAACCCTAGGAGGCTGGGAGAGATTAAGGCATTCAAGGCGACCACCGAGCATGAGGGCTGGCACTCAGACTCAAGTGTGTCTCAGTCTGGAAGATTCTCTGTCAGGTCTGATGGTGTGACTGGTAGTTTCCACATCACAGGTCTTTTCTGGCTTTCCTTCAGGAGCAAACCATACTTTATTGCATTTTCCGTTTACTAAACTTGACTGTCTGTTGGTGCATGGCGCATGGAGATGGGTAATGGGTGAGAAGAGGAAAAGGAGGCAGGGAATGAGCTGAAGGACAAGCAGAGGCCAGACAGTACCTCAGCCCCTGACAGGGAAGGGAGCTCTGGCACACTGGGGCTCAGTCCCAGCCCCAGTGACTTCCTCTCTTATTGCAGGGCTGATCCGGTCCCGAGTTCGTGGGGCAGATGTGGCAGCGGCCACCGTCCTCACATTTCTGGACAGCCACTGTGAAGTGAATGTTGAGTGGCTGCAGCCCATGCTGCAGCGGGTGAAGGAGGTGAGCTCCCTGGCCCCTGTCCAGTGGGGAGGCCTTTGGGGCTTGCTGCCAGGCTGTCGGTAAGAGGAGGAGGGGCAGAGTGTGGAGCCCGGCTGGTATCCTAGGGGGCCTCCTGGAGGGGCTGCACTTCCCTGAGCTTTCTCATGGGGAGGCAGGGGCCCTGTCTCTTGAAAGCTCCTCTGTGCCTGGGTTGGTTTAGGTCCTAGGACAGCCAGGACCCATGCTGGGTGAGCTGAGGCCAGGCTGGGGCCCCAGAGGGAGGCGGGAGAGCCTGTAGTTCTCACGTGGGGAGGGGGCCCCTGAACGTCCCTGCTGTTCCCCAGCATGAGCGGATGTGGACAGATGGCAGAAAAGGCTGAGGGGGTGCGACTCAAGCAGAAAGAGACAGAGCCCAACTTTACAAAACCAGCATAGCGCTTGAATAGACATTTCAAGGAAATGTTTAACCAACACCATAAAAAAAGATACTCAATACTATTAATCACCCAGGAAATGCCACTCTGAGCCATAGTGAATATCGCTGCTTCATGCTTTCTAGGGTGGTTGCATTTAAAAAATATGGAAAATAAATATCCCTGACAAGGATGTGGATTAGTAAAACCTTTCATACATCTCTGGGGGAAGTGTAAAATAGCCATCTGAGAAAGCAGCCTGGCATTTCCTCAAAAGTTTAAATAAAATTACCATCTGACCCAATATTTCCATAGCTGGGTGTGTACCCCAGAGAAATAAACTCTGAAACTACACACACACAAACACTTGCACCATGTATATTCAGAGAGTCACTGTACAGAAGAGCCAAAAGGTAGAGTCATCTATCAGCTGATGATTGGATAAATGAATATGGTATATCCATATAATGGAATATTACTCAGTCATAAAAATGAACAAAGCCTTGATATATGTCACAGTATGAAAGAACTTTGACAACCTTAGGCAAAACAAAAGCCAATCTTAAAAGGCCATAAGTCATATGAGTCCATTTATAGGAAACATTCAGAATAAATAAATCTACAGAAGTCATTTTTGTTGGGGTGATGAAAATGTTAACCAGAGGGTGGTAATGGTTGTATAACCATACTGCAGATTGTGCACTTCACATAGTGAGACGTACAGCACGTGTGTCCTCTCTTGGCACAAAAGCAGCGAGGCTACCACAGAGCACCAGAAAGTCTCCTGGCTTCCTGTCCTTTCCTGAGGATGAATGAACTGCAGGGCAGACCTGGCTGCATCCGAACTTACTGACCAGGGCTTTGAGAGAGGAAGAAGAGTGGTGGAAGAGCAGAGGGAAAGAGGAGGCTCCCCTGTGCCCCCCACGGCGGGAGGGAGGGAAGGGAGGAAAGCGTAACCAGGTGTGAAGAGCGTCACTACAGAATCCACCACCGGCCCAGTGCAGCTCACACTGGGGACTTAGCAGTGCTCAAGTTGGATTTGTATCCTGCGAGGGGAGGAGACAGAGTGGCCAGTTTGGCCTCCAGGGGAATGTGGCCTGAAGGGAGAAGCCCCACCTGCCTTATCCAGAGACACAGTGGGGGTGGGGGTGGAGGCAGGGGTGGTCCCTGCCTGAAAGCTCCTGCTGAGCCAGTGGGGAAGACTCAGCCCAGGCGAACACAAAGCTGCACAGTGCACACAAGCTGCTTAGACCCGCGGCATGAGAGTCGGGCAGCGTCTAGACAGTGACTGTGGGAGCAGCTTAAGGAAACCAGCAGGCTCCAGCATAGAGAGGCCTTCACCGAGGAGATGAGACGGCACTGGGGCTTGACATGCTGGCAGGGGAAGAGGCTGGGGCTGTCTTGGGCCTGGGGGACCATGGTGGGGCCTTCCAGGAGCCTGGCACAGGGCTGGGTGGCCTCTGGGTCATCCAGCAGGAAGTTCTGGCTGCTGCTGTGTGTTTTCCAGAGAGACCTCCCTTCCCAGAGCAGAAGGCTGAGCCTTTTTTCTACAGAGAACCTCGGGCCTCACACCTTCTTGCGCCTCCCCTCTTAGGACCACAGGCGCGTCGTGAGCCCCATCATTGACGTCATCAGTCTGGATAACTTTGCCTACCTGGCAGCCTCTGCTGACCTTCGAGGAGGTGGGTCCTTCCCGCAGGGCTGAAGAGAAACAGACCGAAGGCAGGCTGAGGCCCTGGCTCAGTGTGGCGGTGCTGTACCCCGTTGTGCCCGCGGGTGACATTTCCCTTCCTCCAGCCCTCCCTGCCAAAGATAAAGTGAAAGAGACCCTGGGGATCCTGGGCTTGAGGGAGAGCAGAGGCAGGCCGGCACAGCCTTCCCAGATGCAGCCAGACCAGGGTGCGGCCACAGTCTTAGCACAAGGCCATCCGGCCGCCGTCTGTAGCACAGGGGAGCGGAGCCTTGGGCTGTGTGTGAATTCCTAGGCTGCTCACCCCAGTATAGCCAGGACCTTGCTGCGTCCACCTTTGGGCTGCGAGTTCTGGAAATGTGGCTTTTTGTCAAGTGACCGGTTGGAGTTGAGATGTGTTCTGTTTATTTTAAAAAATGCATGGCAAGCCGGGCGTGGTGGCGCACGCCTGTAATCCCAGCACTCAGGAGGCTGAGGCAGGAGGATTGTTGTGAGTTCAAGACCAGCCTGAGCTACAAAGTGAGCTTAAGGCCAGCCTGAACTGCATAGTGAGACCCTGTCTCAAAAAGACAAAAAAAAAAAAAAAAAAAAAAAAAAAAAAAAAATGCATGGCAGCCCTTGGAGTTTCTAAGACTTAATGTGAAAGAATATAGAAAGTCTCATTAGTATTTTTTATTGATCAGATGTTGAAATATTATTGAGATGTATAGCATTAAGAATACTCTATTCAAATGAACCTTATACACTTTTTCTTTTTCCTAACTCATAGAACATTCAAAATGACACATGTGGTTTAGGGTTGCGGCTTGCCTTGCGTGTCTTTGGACCATTCTTGTCTTGACCCAGCGCTGTGCCATGTAATCATCACAAGAGGCAAGGACTGCAGCTGACTATTGATGTTTAAGTTAATTAAAACGAAATAAGATTTACAATTCCATTTCAGAGTTGTACCAGCCACGCGTCAAGTGCTCACCAGCCACATGAGGTCTCGTTAGACAGGATAGAGATTTCTGTCCTTGTAGGAAACTCTGCTGGATGCTGCTGCCCTAGACACTATGTCCAGGAGCTGCTGGGCATAGAGGGTTCCTGTTCAGGCTGGCTCCAATAAATGGATCAGCCATTAATCAGATCTGCAGCTGCATGGGAGTCTGGGAGAAGCCAAGGACCTCCTCACTGGGAGCCAACTCATGGCGTTTGCACTTGCAACACCCCCTGAAAGAATTCCCTTTCTGCAGATATTCTTGGGGATCAATCCTTTAATCTGGTCTCTATTGTTGTTGGGTTTGTTTTTTTTTCCGGAGCCAGGGATTGAACTCAGACCCTTGCACTTGCCAGGGAAGCACTTATTTCACTGGGCCATCTCCCCGGCCCTCAAGCTGGTCTCTATTAAAACTTCACCTGTCCCTTAGGGTTTGACTGGAGCCTGCACTTCAAGTGGGAGCAGATCCCTCTGGAGCAGAAGATGACCCGGACAGACCCCACCAAGCCCATCAGGTCAGCGCTGACATGGGCGTGGGGAGCCCCTTCCTCCCTCCCTCCCTCCCTCTCTCCCTCCTCTCCCTCCCTTCCTTCTTTCCTTCCTGGGTCAGGGGCCCAGAAGGCACATGGGAGGCTGGATCAGCAGCAGGACTCCTGCAGGCTCTGTGTGTTCTGGGAACCAGGTGGAGAGAGGTCTGGAAGCCATCGCAGAGATCCTGGAGCTAGTCTGACATCCTGCCCCAGGGACCCTGCAGCAGGGGGTGGGGGTGAATGGCCTGGGGTCTCAGCCTCTCCTCTCCCTAGGACGCCAGTCATAGCCGGAGGGATCTTCGTGATCGACAAGGCCTGGTTTAACCACCTGGGGAAGTACGACGCACAGATGGACATCTGGGGAGGAGAGAATTTTGGTGAGTTGGGAAATAACACAAACACAGAGGCAGTCAGGGTAGCACCAGCTGAGCATGCTCTGTGCAAGCGATCCAAGGACTTTGCACTTGCTCTGTCATTTAATCCTTGAAAGGACCTTGGGAGGTAAATCTTGCCTTCTCTGTTTTCCCAGTGGAAACCTGAGGCACAAGCTGGGAATGGCTGTGCATACCTGCAATCCCAGCATTTGGGGGGCTGAGGCAGGCAGATTGCAGGTGCAAGTTAAAGTCTCCCTGGACTCCATTTCCTCTGAAGGCTGTTCAAGTTAGTAAATGGGATGATGATAAAATGTGTCCCTCAGTATGGGTGGCTTCCATTGCTGAAAATGAAGCTGTAGGGACACCCTGAGGTCCAGGGCGCAGCTGGAGGGCCTTAAGGATAATTCCATTTCCTACCAGTGCCTGCCACTGGGCAGACCTGTCTCGCAGAGGGAAGGAGGCCCCATGCTGCAGCCCATGCCAGTTGGGATAGAGAAAGGCAATAGGCCAGCCCAGGGGCTCGAGAAACAGGAGTCAGCCCTTTTTCTTCCTTTAAAATACAAAGGCCCCATTTCTGTCCCTCCTGCTTTTTCCTGCCATCTCCTTTTTCATCCTTACCTGCTCTCTTCAGCTGTGGGTACCTCACCCATTTGGCGGATGGGAAAGCTGAGGCAAGTGCTGCCTTCCAGATTTCAATCAGGAATCACCACATCCGACAGTGCCTGTGGCGGGGCCACCTAGGTGCTGGTGTGTTATCCAAGTCTAGGCTGCTTGTCTGAGATGGTAGAAACATGCTGTTCCCTCTCCTCTAAGCAGGAGATCCTTGAGCCGAGAGGCTCAACCTGTCAACCTGCTCAGCACCCACCAATCAGGTGGCCCCCGGGGCAGGATTTTCTTCCTCAGGTGACTTACTCTTGGAAACAGTTTCCAAGCAGGCGTTGGAGGAGTGAATTCTGGGAGCCCGGCCCCAGCGACCCATCCATCCTACTTTCTTTCCTGTTGGGGGCTAAGTGGCCTCCTTCATGTACTGGGCTCAGCCTGAAGGCAGCCTTGGCTGTACTGGTTTCCTGTAAGAACCTTGAAAGCTAGGAGAGGCGCAGGCGCCCCTGCTGCCAAAGGCCTCTCTCTCTGTTTTGGGGGGCTCAGGGCTGGCAGAGCAGCAGTGAATGATCAAATAGCTGCACCATGCTGCCTGAGCCACCAGCTCCATAGCACCGGAACTTGAAAGGTGGACTGCAGAGCCATGCTGGCGAGGGCTGCATTTCTGAGGAAAAATTCAAAGGACTGCGTGGGCCGGCTGCGGTGCTCAGCTGTGCAGCTGCCCGGCTGATCTGTGGCCAAGGATCTCTTGTCTTTAAGCTTTCATTTCACTCTTGAAGGGAGAGAGAGGCCCATCCTGAGCAGTGTTTCTGCAGCCCCCAAACTCAGGACCTACTGGTCCCCTCAAGTTAGGCCTGGTGGGTGTGAAAGCCTTGGGGTTCTCCTCAGAGGTCTTTCTGATTTGACTTAATTTGATTCATTTTGGCAGTGCTGGGGCTGGATCCAGTCAATGCCTTGTACATGCTCTGGCACCCAAGTCTGTACCCCATCCCAAGGAATCCTTCGGAAGCATAGATGGGTCATGTCTCTGCTCAAACCCTATGAGGACACCTGTGCTCTTCAAAGCAACCTCCAAGCTCTGCACCCTGGCCATCAGGCCTATATCCTCAGGGCTTCCTCCCCAGCACCCCGGGAATTGCACCCCGCTCCCCACCCTTCTTGCCCTGCCTCCTTGCTGTGGCTGGACCCTGCCCCTGCTGTAGCCCTCCCTTCCCTGGGAATGTGCCCGGGCCTTGCCGGTCCCCCACCTAGAAAACTCCTTGCTTGACAGCCGCTGCCTCCCTCTGTTGCCTGTTTCAGGGCCTTCCTCCCATATCTCTTTTCAGTGAAGACTTTTCCAAGTCAGCCCTACTGGAAGCCGTTCCCCCAACTCCTCCTGCCCTCTGCAGCCCTCTGCTCTGTTATTTTTTCTCCATTGCATTTCTCACCCTCTGATAGTACAAAGGGGACACACTTTCTCCCAGACTTGTATTTTTCATTTCTTTCCCGAGATCCTGTCTCCCAGTATACTGGAGTACAAGGAAATTTAAAACACTGTATGACCTGAAATAACACCAGATGCCCTAAGGAACCATTCAGCTCAAACAGTTCAGCTTTCTCAACACTGGAAATTTTTTTTTTTTTTTTTTTTGACACTGGAAATTTTGAGTTGTAATTCTGACTTAATAGTTGGATGACTTTGGTGAGGTTATTTAACATATTGAAGCTTTTTTTTTTTTTCTTAGATCTTTTTGAGACAGGGTTTTGCTATGCCGCTCAGGTTGGCCTTGAGCTCACCTTGTAGCCCAGGTTCGTCTCTTAACAATGATCCTCCTGCCTCAGCCTCCTGAGTGCTGGGATTACAGGCATGTGCCACCACGCCCAGCATCACCAGCCTTATTAAAAGCAACTTGAAGAGGGCCACTGAGATAGCTCAGCAGTCTAAGCACCTGCCTAGGCAAGCGCAAGGGCCCAAGTTCAATCCTGGCATCAGATGCTATGTCAGCCCCACCCCCGGGCACACTGAGCCAGCCACTGAGACCAGGGATAGTGGTGCATGCCTATAATCCCAGCGCTGGGGAGGCTGAAACAGGAGGATCACTATGAGCCCGAGCTGCATAGTGAGACCCTGTACTAAATATACTACATTAAAAAAAAAAGTGACGTGAAGAGAAAGCTGGGTGCCGGCCTTCTTGAGCTCACGGTCTGGTTCCTTTGAGGCCGTTGTTTCCCTGGAGCTCAGCCAGCATGTGTATGTGTGTGTGTGCGTGCGTGCGTGCGTGCGCACGCTCGCACATTCACACATGGGATGAGCATGTTGTTGAGTGGTGGAGCCCCTTTAATCAGCCCTAGGCGCCCCAGCTCCAGCAAGTTCCTCCAGTGGACTCCAAAGAGAGGGAGGCCACTCCTCCTACCCTCTCCGATGGGGACGTGTCCAGGAGCCCTTTCCCCTCCTGACGGCCGCGGTCTCCTGCAGAGCTCTCCTTCCGGGTGTGGATGTGCGGAGGGAGTTTGGAAATCGTCCCCTGCAGCCGGGTGGGCCACGTCTTCCGGAAGCGACACCCCTACAACTTCCCGGAGGGCAATGCCCTTACCTACATCAGGTAGGTGCCCGCTGCAGGAGCCCTGGAGCAGAGGGAGGAGGGCACGGCCCTAGACGCCGCCGGCCGCCGGCCACGTGACTTCAGGCTGCCTCCCTACTGCGCCGGCCTCAGTGTCCCCACTTTTCCCTCCACAGCTTGACGTTCTGGGATTCCCAGTACTTCGAGGGATAGAAGGATGAGGTTGGGATCTTGTTAGCAGCTGTCTCTTGACTCCCTTTGCCCATGAAAGTCTTGGGAAACTTCCCAGTGACGGGCTGAGCGACACATCTTGCCCCCAGCCCCAGTGCGGCTGGCCATGGACGTCAGTGTCCTGACCTTGCCCAGGACAAGCACCTGCCCATCTGCATCCCACCCCCGGGGCAGCCTTAGCCTCACCAGAGAGTCGGCAGTGCTGGCAGCCCCCCACCTTGATGGGGTTGGGACACCTTCTCCTTGCTTTATCCTGGAGCTTGAGAGCAGTGGTTTCCCAAGTCCTGGAGTTTGTTTTGCTCCATCCCCTCTTTTTATACTTATAAAAATCATATATATTTTCTGCATATAACTCAAGCAATACCAAGGTAGATTATATATACACTCTGTATTATGTTCTCACATTTTTGTATTACACAGAGAAAAAAGTACAAGTCCTTTCTGCCCATCCTTCTGTGCCCATCCCACTTGTTTCAGCAGAACTAGCTGCCATTACTAAAGGCTAACCTGTCACTTCAGGCCTGTAAGCAGAGCTAAGCCTGTTATTAGGCTGCTCGCCTAACCTCTCGGGCCTTTAAATGTATTTGCATGTACACAGTTCAGGAGCAGAGAACATCCCCACCGTGTGCCCCTGGCGGCCGTGCTGGGTGCCCCTTCAGCAGCGCACACCCTGCCCCGCGTGGTGTCACACACATCCGTCTGTGCCCCCACACACTCTCCAGAGTCCTTTTGTTCAAGGTTGCCTCGCTCTCCATCCTGTGTACAGTTATTCTCCTACCGGAGGACAGTTGAGTTGTCACCGATGTTCTGTTAAATATTCACATACCTGTCCTTTTGGCCACACACAAGCGTCTCATAGAGTAGATTCCTTGAACTGGAGAGTCAGAGCAGACAGCGGCAGAGCTGCTGGGTACTGGCAGGGCATCCTCCAGTCAGATCGTGCCAATTCATACCACGGCAACAGTACCATCTGGCGTCTTCTGAGATGCTCATCCCAGCTATGCAGAAAACCCTCTGCTTTCTTCTTGAATGCGTATTTTTAATGGACAAGAGTTTTATAAGCGCCAAACTTGGACCTGGCCTTAACACTGTCATCTCTCTGTGACCTTATTTGTTCCTTTCCTTGCAGGAATACCAAGCGTACTGCAGAGGTGTGGATGGATGAGTACAAGCAGTACTACTATGAGGCCCGGCCCTCAGCCATCGGGAAGGCCTTTGGCAGGTGGGCCACCATTTCTGGTCACCTCTCTCCACCTACATTAGCCCAGTGGCGTGCACACAGGGAGCCACTCAAAATCTCCCTAGTAACTGAGCCTGGATCTCATAGGCTCCGGGAGCCAGAGGGGACCGCTTTGGGGGGTGCACATGTCAGTGGGGTGTCAGTGTGTAATGGTCTCCAAGCTGCCTGTAGGAGTAGGGCACCTGTGGGGGTTTTGGGAAGGGTCTGCCTGCAAAAGAGATCTTGGGTTTCACCTCCACCCCCATTCAAAACTCATCCGTCAGCCTGTTTCCTTCTTGGGGACTGTTAGAACTCTAGTTAAGCATTTTCAAAATGCAGATGGGATGTGAAATCAATTTAGTGAGTCGTGACCAGCATTATAAAAGAGAGGAAGAAAAAATACCATAGATTAGATTAGTACAGAATGAAATAGAAAATCAGGGTTGATTGTGGTGAAGCAAGTACTGCTTAATAAAACTCATTTGCGGGATGTGTGTGTGTACACGCGCGTAGGAGCTGTATGCGTGCATGCGTGTGCACGCCACAAGTAAGAGCTACTTACTTCCTCGAGAAGGAGGTCAGCAGAGTTCAAAAACATTATTAAAGATTGACTGTGAATGAATCATCTTTCCCTGCATTTATTTATCACTATCCCTTTTTAAAAAAAGTTAAGTCATTAAGCATTTCATTGACAGAGGACCTGCCCTGGACTAAATCCCCTTAATCTCACTTGATTTTCCCATAACCCTCTAGAGGGAATTTATGTCCCCTGTTGAGTGTACAAGAAACAGACTCAGGTCACAGGTTAAGGGACCTGGACACAGCGGTAGGTTGGCATCACAGTGCACCCAGCCAGATGGCTCTTACCAGCCAAAACTCCCCAAAGATGTCTAAACCTTGCTGTTCTTTTTGTTCGACCCTTTCTCCTGAACTGGAAGGCAGAGAGGGAAAATCTGTAGTTCAAGAGGAAACTAAGGATCACATGGTGGTGTGAGAACTGAGGTCTCCAAGGAGAAGTCCAGGGCCCCCCCTCTCCCCGCAAACATGAGCTCAGAGCAGGACTTGAGAGAGGTGAGAGGGCGACCCAAGGGGCTGAGGTGACCTGGGTCACAGGCCAGGGTAGACTTTGTGGCTCCTGTCCTTAGAATGATGGGGACCTCCTAGGGCCTGGCAGGGCCCTCAGCCCCCTCCAGGGCCCCTTCTCCACACCTCGGCCTCTTCCTCTCCTTCAGTGTGGCCACGAGGATCGAGCAGAGGCAGAAGATGGATTGCAAGTCCTTCCGCTGGTACCTGGAGAACGTCTACCCTGAGCTCACGTGAGTGCACCCTCAGCCCTGCTGTCCCACACCTCCCATCGCGGCTGGCAGAGGTTGGGGGGACCTGGAAGGGGGATACCAAGAGTCCTCACTTAGGTGTGACAGGAAGCACAGCAGAGGCTGCAGAAACCTTCCTTACACCCTTGACCCAGCTCTCCCCTTGCCGGGAGTTTATCCTGAGGAAATAAAACAGGCAAAGCCAAAAGCTGCTGACAGGCAGATACTGCTGGGGAAAATGGAGAAACGGCTAACACCAGGGGCTGGGCTCAGCGACCCTGCACATACCCATGTCATCAAGTATTATACATTAGTATATGTATAATATATTAATATTGCAGTGTTAATATTGCAGTTGCAAAGACTGGGAGGAGCATAGGGAAACATTTATTCTATAAAATGAGGATGTGAAGTACAAATAGGGTGCGTGCTGGGCCTGAGGTGCCCTAGGAGCAGGACCTTGTGGCTTCCTTTTTTCCTAAATCCTTTCTGGTGCCGTGGTCCAGCTGTAGGGTTCATTTCCTCAGTTTGCTCAGGTCTTAACCCCACCTGTTCTCAGAGCATTCTCCCTGCACATCCCTTAGCAGCAGCCCCCATCCCTGGCATTTGAATTTTTATCCATGGACCATCCTGGCTCCTGGCCTGTATCTGACCAATTAAATATGTTGTCACCTCCCGCTCTTCCCTTTGAGCTCCATGAAGGCACAAGCTTTGATCAGTTTTGTTCACTGCTTTATTTACAGCATCTACAACAATGCTTGTTACAAAAGAAGTACTTAATAAATGTCATGGTCTGTAGGCCTCGAAAAAGTCTGAGGTGACTTCTGTCTCTGTGGCTGTCACTCCTGGGGGTATTGCTTATCCTGCTGCCGTGCCTGCAGCTCCATCCCCAGGACGTGGGAAACTCCACCCCCTTGGGTCCATGTGTTTTTGAAGGAAGCAAATCCCTGCTTTTGAAGGCTCGTTGGATTTCTAGAAAGTAGCCAGAGTCAGTTTATAGCCAAGCTCAGGGAAGGTGCTTGATGATAAAACCAAATAAAGTCACCCGCTGTTCCAAATACATGTGAGCATAGTAAGGCAGAGCTGAGTGTGCAGCCACTTCCAAGAAATTCCAGGACACTGAGCAACGGGGGCGTCCTCAGACGAAAGTTGGCAGGACAGACGGCCAGCTCGCAGACAGCAGCTGTGCAGGGGAGTACATTCAGTCAGGAGTGAAATCCTTCCTGGAGCCACTGCTTTTAAGGGGACTGAGCTTCTCCACATGTATCACTTCTGAGGTGCTGAGGAGAAAAGAGCAGTCATTTGTTACAGTGTCTGGATGGAGCCTGTAGGCTCTTAACCTCAGGCCTTGAGCTGGGAGGCTGGAATTTGAGCTCAGTGAAGCCTGATCTTCCTATCTTTTCAAGAGAAACTAGATTCATATTTCTGTAGTACCTCAAAATTTAAATGGGGATGTGGTCTGGAATCCTAGCACTCTGGAAGGCTGAGGCAGAAAGCTCACAAGATACGCTTTTCCCGTAGTTATTTATAATGGCCTCAGGCTTTTCTACCTTGTGGATGAATCAGAATTGATTTTCCCCATCCCGTTTTTTGGACATCTACTCCAGTGTTTCCAATGTCAAACACTCTGAAATGAATGTCTTTTAACATGCCTATTATTTCTCTATAGGATAAGTTCCTCAAAGGGCATTGTTAGGTTAAAGGTGTACACATTTTTAAAGACACTGATTCTTAATTTCACACTGCCCTCTCAGAAAGCTGGGCACACTGTGTTCTCACTGGTGGGCTGTGAAAAGATCGTCTCATGGTTCTTGCCAACAGTGGGCATTGTCACTAAAAACACAGGTGTGTGTGTGTGTATACCTGTGTTCTCAAATATATATGGTAAACAAAGAGTGATGACTCTCTTAACAGTTATTTGTTTCATTGTTAGTGAGATAGGGCACATTTTCCTGTTTGTGCATTTCAAGTTAGTCTCTTCAAAGATGGCTCCTTCTCATTTTGAGATTTGGTCATGAGCCAAATTTGGGACAAATCCTCCCCCAGGCTTTGTCTTCTGGGCTGAGGAACCTGTGTTTGGACCCAATCTCCTGGTCCTCTGGGTCTCAGGCCTGGCCTCTGGGTGGCTCTGGGCCTCTGGGAAGAACCTTTTAGAAGCTGAGGCCTACTGTTCCTCAAGGCTGCTCTCGCCTTTGTCCACCTCCATCCCCATTGGGCGTGCAGGTCATAGAGGCCTTGGTGAGTGGCGCTTGTGCTCTGTCAGAGGACTTGGGTGAGCAGGGAGGCCCCGGCCTGATAACTGTCTTTTCTCTCAGTGTCCCTGTGAAGGAAGCACTCCCTGGCATCATTAAGCAGGGAGTAAATTGCTTAGAATCCCAGGGCCAGGACACCGCTGGAGACTTCCTGCTTGGAATGGGGATTTGTAGGGGCTCAGCCAAGAGCCCCCTGCCTGCCCAGGTAAGCTGCTGCAGACCCAGGAGCCAGGAAGGGGCCAGGGTCTTCCATACCCTCCTCACCCTCTCTCTCAGTGGTCCTCAGGCTGTGCAACGTGGCCAACACGGTGATGGGCGACACCCTTCACAGCTCTGCACATGAGCCAGCACATGAGTGTCACCCCATCAGCTCTGGAGCTGGCCGTGTAGATCTCAGTGGGGCTCAGTTCTGGGGCCTCCTGATCCCTTGTCCTATTAGCTTCTCCTGTTCCCAGGACCCTTGACATCTCCTTGATTGCCCCCTGCTTGGCTCCAGCTGAGCATGCCCATCTCAGTATTTGACTATAAACATTTTCAAGCCAAAGAAAAACAATCTGGGTGTGGTCATGCTTGTAGACCCAGCTCTCTGGGAGACTGAGGTAGGAGGATCGCAAGTTTGAACTTTGGCAACTTAATAATGCCCTGTCTCAAAATCCAAAAGGACTGGGGATGTAGTTCAATGTGAAGACTCTCAGTTCAACCTCTAGTATGGAAAACCAAAAAAAGACAAGAAAAGTTGAAAGATATGTATAGTGAATACCCACATACCTTCCCCTTGCTTCTATAATTACTTGTAGAAAATTCCACTGCTTTTGTAGAATTCAGTACCCCTGCTTTCTCGCCTGTGGTCCCACCTCTCTATGCAGGGCTGTCCTCTCCCTGTCTTGCAGGCGTGGCTATTCAGTGACCATCTCATCCAGCAGCAGGGCAAGTGCCTGGCTGTCACTTCCACCTCTGCATCCTCTCCAGGGTCCTCCCCAGTCGTCCTGCAGGTGTGCAACTCCAGAG
Source organism: Ctenomys sociabilis (assembly GCA_004027165.1). NCBI lineage: Eukaryota > Metazoa > Chordata > Mammalia > Rodentia > Ctenomyidae > Ctenomys > Ctenomys sociabilis. Next base: position 29,611 of record PVKA01010339.1, read on the forward strand.
AAGGCAAACAGGTGAGCCGAGCCCCTGCCACACACACACACACACACGCCTGAGGAGCACGGCTGCTCCATGAGCAGTCTCAGATAAACCCTGAGGTGAGGATTGCTGTGACCTCAGTTCCCAGCCGGCCCCGTAGCTCAGGAAGACACCGAATTCCTAGGTGATACTTGCTTCATAGCCGCCCCTGCTGCCACTCTGTTTAAATAGCTGTTGAAATTAATATCTTCTCACCTTCACTGCCTGGGGCGTGGTCCTGGAACCAGCCCCATTTCGCAGGTGAGTGGAGCAGGTCATGTTGCCCACACATCTGGAAAGAGGGAGTCAGGACTTGCACTCACAACACCTAGTGGGCCCCAATCAGTTTTTATGGGTTTTTTGTCTTTGAGACAGGGTCTCCCTATGCAGTTCATACTGGCCTTCAGCTCACTTTGTAGCCCAGGCTGGCCTAGAACTCCCTCCCTTCAAGTGCTGGGATTACAGGTGTGCGCCACCATGCCAGGCTCCAATCAGTATTTCTTGACTGCTGGCTGACTGTGGGGACCCGGGCCAGATGTGGTGATTTCCAAGCTGATGTGACTGACTCATCAGGGGTGGGGGGCTGAGCTGTTTGTCCCTCACTCTCACCCACGCTGCCTCCCTGAGTCCAGGTCAGGGTGACCTGTATGAGAGAACTGAGGCTTGGAGAGAGAAAACTGCCTGCTCAGACTCCCAGCAGCCAGTGACGAGGGGAACCTGGCTGCCTGCAGTGCTGCTACCCTCCTGGCTGGAAGGGCTCCCGACTCCCACCCTGAGGCTGCCCAGCCCTGGCCTGTCCACCCCTCTGCCACTGTGCTTGACTCTGGTTGATTATGTGACCTGCAGGGGTTTCCTTCCACCCTTGCCTCCTTTCCTCTCCTACTTTTTTCCTTCTCCCTTCCCCGAATCTCCAGCCATTTTTAAAATTTGATTTTGTGATATGTTCAACTAAGTTGCCCAGACTGGACTTGAACTTGGGATCCTCCTGCCTTAGACCATCAAGTGGCTGGGATTACAGACATGTGCCACCACGCCTGGCTCTCCCACCCTCTGTCTGCTTAACTCAGCTCTTTCTTTAGGGAGGACTAGAAGTTTGCTGTAGCTTTCAGGGTCCTCTCCTTGCAGCCCAGAGGTGGGTGTGTGTGTGCGTGTGTGTGTGTGCGTGTGCCTGGGGAGCTCTCTGCAGCCTCCTTGCTGGGCCTGCTGGGTGCAGCAGAAGTGCTTTTCCACTGGAGATGCATCTTGTCCTTCCCCCGAGGCTGTACGTCCTCTACCCTGCCCTGGAGCAGCTGGTACACAGGCTGCTCTTTGCCTGGAGCTCCTTGAGCCCACGCCAAGGTTGAGACTAGAGGGAGGAATCATGTGCGAGGGCAGCCTTCCCTCAGATACTGTCCTGGCTTGGCACCTCTCCCCCACTTGGGCCGAGCCAGCGCTCTCATGCTTCTCCTGCCAGGACTCCTGGTGCCTGGGCCTCTGCTCTCCTGGAGGGTGGAATGAGCTGCCTTCACCCTGTGGCTAACCAAGACGCCTTGGCTTGGCCTTCTGGCCTCACCTGGGCTTCTTTGGCTCTGTTCCCAAGGTTCCTCATGTGTCTCAGAGGCTCCCGTGCCCTAGAGCAGGTGTGAAGGAGGCTGCAGGCCTCAGCTCAGTCTTTCCTATACCCCAGCCCCACCCTCCTCACTTATTAAAGGAACTGCAGAAAATAGAGACTGGACGGTGGGTGCAGATGCAGGGTCTGAACTCTAGGCAGTGACCTGGAGTCAGAGAGGCCCTCATATGGCCTGGTGGCACTTGAGGTGGCACTCAGCACCCTGCCATGTGGGGAGCGCTTCCTAGTTCCTTTATCAGGAACCAAAAGTGCACTGGGTATCTTGCTTGGTTGGCCACAGGGTGAAAGCAAGCCACGAACATGCAGCTGAGGCACTTATGTAGGGCTTTACGCCAAGGCCACACTTAGCCTGCGCTACAGTCCTGGCCGGACCTGCCTGCTACCTGGATGTGCAGTCAGCAGGACCTGCTGGGGCAATGGGGGCCACACTGTTTCCGACTGGCTAGGGCTGGATTTTGACCTGGGTGAGTTAAATGAGGGACTCCTGGGTACGAGGCAGAAGCCTTACAGGGACCACGAGCCTGTCTTGAGCCCTGCTTCTGACCTTTTGGCTTCCAGCTGGGCCCATGTAGGGAAGGGAGGGAAATATTCTTCCCAAGGGAAGCACAGACTCCACAGCTCGCACTCCCTACCCTGCCTACCCCCATAGCCCCCTGAATCCCTGGCCTGGCCTGCAGCTGCCTGCAGCACAACTCCTTCTCCTACCTGCTCCCTGAGAGCAGGGGCCCTCCCGGGTTCCATCCACATGGTCAGGAGCACACCCACCTCTTACAGAGCATAAGGTGGATGTAGGGCCGGAAGGGAGGGTAGCTGCATGGGAGGAAATCAGAGCAACACCAAAGAGACCTGCCTGGCTGGTCAGTCTTCCCTGAGACCTGGGTCTCAGCCTCTCATCCCTCCCCCTCTGGGATCCAGTCAACACTCCATCTTCTATCCAGGACAAGGCCAAACAGAAGGGAGGGTCCATTTACAAACGATGTTCTAAAATGTTCTCCCGACCTGTAGACCTAGAGGAGGAAAAACAGGAAGTGAAGGCCTGATAGGGACCTGGAGTCCTCCCAGCTCTGGTGGGGCGGCCCTGTCTGCAGAGATGACAGCTAGTCCCCACTAGAGAGCATGGGGAACCAGCCTCATGGGTGCAGGCCCGGTGAGACATGTCGGGCTGCAGGAAGAAGAAAGCTTGTTCAAGGAAGAGAGTCATCAAGGTTAAGACTCACCACCTGGGGTGCCTACAGGGAACGGTTGGGGAGTCCCCTGCAGGAGAAAAGTCAGGACCAGGCAGGCTGTATGACGAGATGGAAACCAAGGGCCCCATCTACAGCCAGAGCAGGCAAACCCCCAACAGAGGCTGCACCACAGACTGAGCCCAGCAGCCAAGCAGAAGCTACCAATGCAGACTTGTACACGGCGACGAAGCCAAATGTGAAGGGAGCCCTGAGCCAGTCGCACGTGTACCTTCGGCCCCAGGGCAGAGCATTGCCTCCTGTGATCCAGACAGCAGCTAAAGCCAAGCTGCAGAATGGTTGTGAGCTGCTGACGGCGTGGGCGGCCTTCCACAAGGGCACAGGGTCTGCTTTCAGGGAGGGGACCTAGGGTGGTGCGTGCCCGGGCGAAAGGAAGGCTCAATCGCTGTCATTGTTTTAATTGTTGCTTTTTCTCTTTCCCTCATCCCTTCCAGAAGTGGAAGAGAAAAGGATCTTTCATCCAGCATTCCATTAGTGGTCTGTGCCTGGAGACGAAACCGGCCCAGCTGGTGACCAGCAAGTGTCAGGCTGATGCCCTGGCCCAGCAGTGGCAGCTGCTCCCGCACACATGACAGTAGCCCTGGGCCTCCTGTAACTTTTGCATGAGACTTTGGGACCAGAAGGGGGTTAGGGTGGGGCAGTGTCAAGTGGGCCGTTTCTGTCTCCTCCCATTTCTGCCAGGATCATCAGCAGACATCCCTGTGGCGCGTTTCTCCAAAGCTTGCTCTGGGGAGGGGGCGGGGGGATGCCTTGGCATGTCCTGGGAGAGGCGGTGGTCAGGTGCCAGGCCGTTGCTGGCAGGCTGGGCAGGCACCCTGTGTCCTCTCCCTTGGCCCTTCTGAGGTCTGATGGTGGTGTGTGGACCCTCCTCTTATCGCATGGGGAGAGCAAGGTCAGAAGCTTGCACAGAGGCCACCCGGGATCCTGGGGCCTATTGTGGGGACAGCAGAAGAGAAAGTGGGTAGCATTTTTGGAGAGGTTGAAGGCTGGGAAGAGAGGGGAAGAGAGGGACCGCCTGCAGGGTGGACAGCATGAGGTGATCTCAGAGGCCTGTCCAGGAGATGCTGAGCCCAGGGCTTGGTCACGGCAGGAGCAGGGAATGCTGGGTAGGTGGACACATCACAGACCAGGCCTCAGGACCCCACCCATCCATCCTGGCCAGGCCTGTGCTGGGCATGACACGCCCTCTCTCTTCTGTGGCAGGAGGTTGCAGAGAGATCTGGGATATTGTTTGTAAATGGACTCCCCTTCTGTTTGGCCTTGTGCCCGCCAGGACCTCTCTCTTGCGCCTCAGTGGCCAGCTAGGCCATCTTCTCTGCCTGATCCTTCTGGGAGGACGGATCGTGCACCCCTTCCCCACACATCTTTGCCTCTGTAAATACAGCACCATGGGTCAGGGCGGCCAGTAAGAATGGGACCCCCCCTTCTGAGCAGAACATCCCCTGTGAGACATGGTGACAGGCTGTCACCCAGGCCACACCTCCTCAGCCCCTTCCACTGCTGGGAGGGACTTCCCAGGGGGCTGGGAGGCTGGCTGGTGGCTTCTGTTTGGCGAGAGAATTCCCAGATCCTCCTCCCAGCCACGAAAGCACCACTTCCACTCCTCCCACAGCCCTGTTTGGGGTCCCGTTGGTGTTCTCCCCATCATGCCCTATGCCACTGGCTCAGGCAGCATGATGGTCAAGGGAAGACTTGGTACCAGAACCCCTGAGGTCTCTGTCCCAGTGCAGATCTCCCTGGTGTGGACACCTCTACCTAGTTTTTCATGACTACCAGAAGGTTTAGGGGTTTCTAGAAACTGTCCCCACAGTATTCCATTATGTGTGTTCCCGTAGACATCTTTCCTGGGGAGGGGTCCATGGAGCCTCCCAGCTTCTTGAAGAGGTCCCCAGCCCTGCTAGGGTCTCAGTCTCTGCTGGGGAGTGGAGCCACTGTCTGTCTGAGCTGCCACCCCCATAGTCCCTCCTGCTGTGCCAAAATGGCCTCTCCCTTCTCCCCGGGGCCCTTAGGTGGGGAGTGCGTGTCTGGGGTCCACAGCAGCAGGCCACGGAGCCATGTCCAGCACACTCTTCCCTTCCTCTGCTGTGTAGTTTCACTGCCGCCATCCTGGGACTCCGGGGCCCCTGGGAAGCCTCTTGCCACAGCTGAGACAGAACCAGGGCCAGAGTGGAGACTGGGCCGTGGCCCTCAGCCAGCTCGGGTGTGGGCTGCTTCTGCTGAATGTGAGGACTGCTGCTCAGAGCACCTTCAAGAAGGTCTCTCCCTCACCACTTCCTGGGATTGCCAGGCTCTGCATTTGTCAGCTGTCTGTGGGGATTCAGTCCAATGCTGGTTTTGCTTTTCCTCTTTACCAAAGCATGTGCCACTAGCTGTCCTTGAGCTGTCCTTGAGGACATTGTCTTTATGAAACACACTCCTGGAATAAAACCACTTCTTACAAGTTCTCAGGCACCAGAGCTTCCTTTCCTGCCAGCTCCCAAGCCTGCCCTTCACAGCCCACTCCTGGCCTGCACGAGGGGGCTGCCTACATCAGGAGGCCCAGCTGTGGCCCTGCCGCTAGGCCGGAGCCCACGGACCAGTGCGCGGCCTCCTGTTTCAGGACACTGCTGGGCCTTGGAAATAGACATCCAGGGACTTCTTCTGGGAATGTGGCTGTACTGCCATTCGTGCCTCTTGCCAGCCCCTCCACTACCCTGGGAGCCAGGCCCAGCTGCCCTGAGCTGCCCTTCCCCTCTGCTACTGCACAAGAAGGAAATGGTAAAAGTCCAAGCAGGATATTCAAAATGATTCTAGAATGAGTCCCCCTCGGCTTAGGCTTGCTTGATCGAGTAGCAGATGCTCTACCTAATGTTTCCCTGGAAACCGATTGGAAACCCCCATCATTGCTGTGATCAGAAGCTGAATCCATCCAGGTAAAAATAGACGCTGCATCGTTACATGTAAGAACTGCAGCGGACGGTCATGGTGCCATAAACCTTTCCCAAACAACCATTTGTACCCCAGACTCTACTTCTCCCAGAGCTTCTGACCTAGCATTCCAGGGGCAAAACTCTGCTGGCAGCAGTCATGCAACTCGGCTGCAGCATGGGGCTGGTTCTGGACGAGTCCCTGGGACACCTGTGGCTGCAGGGAGCCCATCCAGTGCCTGGCCCTGCTCAGCCTCTTCCTGGCCAGGTGGGGCCAGCTCCCTCTCTCCATCCTCTGTTCCTACAGCCTTCAGGAGCTCCAGAGTTTGCATCTTCTGAGCCATGCTTTCTTGCCTTGCTGTTCTCCATGCAGGCTTCTCCCACCTCCCTTTTCTCTCTGGAACTGAGGCTGGTGGCCAGACCCAGCCAGAGGGACAGCCCCTTCAGTGCTAGCTCCCATGTGTCCAGCTGAGTAGTTCCTGGTCCTGGGCCTTTGGGACTTGGTTTCTGCTTTTTATAGCATGGGGGAATCAAGCCCCACGGCTGCAGGTGCAGAAGTGGGTGCTCTCCCTCCAAGCTATCCCCATTCTCTTGGCTTTGCTTTTCACAAAGGCTCTTCCCAAGCCATTGGTAGGGTTCTCCCATCAGCATTTGGGGGAACAGACCCAGTCAACATCACTATTCTCCAAGGGGTCTGGCGCTCCATGAACTGGGAAATGAAGGGGTGCAGTCCTCCCCCAGGAAAGCAAGACAGGCTGGAGTCCATGATGCCCACCGGTCACTCTGAGGATGTGCTGTGTCCCTTGTAGCCAGGGTTCCTCCAGAAGATGGGAGTGGGCACTCCAACTCCTCAGAGTAAGAAGGCAAGCCGGCGTCAAGGGCATCCCAGCGTCCATTGCTGGGAACTGAGCAAAACCAGAGGTGAGTCCAAGCAGTGGCCACTCGGTCCTGGCCGCTCCTCAGCTGGGCTGTCTGGGCACCTGCTGGACCGAGGCTCCAGGGCCATCTGAAGTCAGCTCCCTCCTCTGAGGCCACTCTCTGAAGTTTTGGGGAAAGCAAAGCAGACTCTACAAACCCCACCAGCAGGGACAGCCCCCGCTGCCACTCACGAGGTGTGTAATCTGGAATAAACGATTTCATCTCAGCTTTGGTTTCCTAACCTTTAGAATGGGGGCACTGATAACCCTAGAGGATTTTTGTAAAGAATGACTTATTTGATGATTGAAAACCATCTGGCTCTTCCTAAATGCTAAGTAAATCTACACTGTTACTAGAATTGCTAAGCTTTCTCTGAATGCCTGCCACACACCTGGCCTTTTATAGGGGATGACACGAATGTTAACAAGACAGAAAAGGGACCTGTCCTTGAGCTAATATTGTATGAGGAGGACAGGCAAATACGCTGCAGCTTGCAAACTATAAATTAAGAACAGGGCCAGCCAGCAGATTAAAGCGCCTGCTGAGGCAGATGCAGGGACTGGCATTTGATCCCCACAGTGCTGTGCCAACCACACCCCCAGGGCTCACTGAGACAGTGATTGAGACTGGGTGCGGTCGCCCACACCAGTGTTTGAGAGGCTGAAAACAGGAGGATCGCTGAGTCCAATCTGTAGACCTTGTACTGAATTAAAAAAAAAAAAAAAGAACTGCATGGGCTGGGGAGGTACCTCAGTCATCTAAGCGCCTGCCTGGCAAGCACCAAGGACCCAGGTTTGATCCTCGGTACTGTATACCGTGCGGGCAGAGCCCCAGACATGCCAAGCAGGCCTCTGAAACCAGGTGTGGTGGCACACGCCTGTAATCCCAGTGCTAGGGAGGCTGAGACAGGAGGATCACTATGAGTCTGAGCTGTGTAGTGAGACCCTGTACCAAATAAAATATACAAAAGATTAAAAACAACACAATCGCACATGTTAAAAGCAGGTGTTGTGAGACCACTAGAGGGCTGAGTGGGCTGCTCTGTCACTCAGACAGCTTTGAGGACAACTTGAGAAGCCACCATAAGCTGTGCCTACCATGGGCCGGGGAGGTCCAGTGAATCAGCGTAACAGATACTTCTTGGCCTTTTACCCTGTGTGCACAGGGTCAAGGTGAGCTGGGTCAGTCTGTGACGCAGAACTCCAGAAGGAAGCGGTGGAAGCCAAGCGGATGGCCCTCCGCCTCTTGGGCATGTGACCGTTTGCTTTCTTCCTTCAGAGAAGAGCAGGATGAGGAGGCCTGGAGAGCCACGGGTCATGAGTGCAGAAGTCAGGGAGGCGGCACGTTTTCTCCTTGCTCTGAGGTGGTCTCTGACCCCCTTGAGCCATCTGAAAACCAATCCCATCTTGCAACAAGTTGTCTTTCAAAGAAACCACTCTCAAGGTATGGCCTGCAAAACCAGCTCAGAGCCCTCGAGGGGCCTGGAAATGGGTGCATTCCAGACTCCAGCCAGACCTGACGCCCAGCCCTCCTCGAGGACAAACAGCTGGGCTTGTGGTCACACCCCTGGGTTCCTTACAGGGCAGTCAGCAAGGACTTTCTGCCTACCACCTTGGAATGTAGTAGAAAGGCAAATTCAGTCCCACCCAGACCTACTGAGCAGAAGCTCCACGTTTCCTGAGCCCCAGGGGATTCCGAGGCCTGCTCAAGTTTGAGCAGCACTGGCCGGGCACTGGAGATGGGTTCTGGTCCTGCCTGGGGCCTATGGGTCGCAGCTGGTACAGAAGGCTCAGTGAGCCGGAGTCGCTGTGCTAAGCAGGCTGCCTGTCACAGTGGGCTGGGCCGAGAGTGTGGGTGGCCATGAGGCTGGCCAGGGGTTGCACGGAGCCAGCTGCCACCTGCCAACTGTGCTTTGTGTGATTTATGAGTCTCTGTCTCAACACAAGCCACATACTGCTGGCTTTGTGCTGCCACCCCAGAGGAGCCGTTAATCAGAGCATCAGCACCACCCACCCAGCCTGCGCACCGGGTGCACAGTCTACTGTAAGGCCCACGCCAAAGTCCTCTCGATGGCTCTGATGAGCTCCATAGCCACTTCCGCCACTTATCAACCAGACACCGAGCATCAACTATCTCAACTTCTTCAGCACTAACCGCAACCCTATCAGTAAGGCTTATCACCCCACTGACAGAGTAGGAAGCCCAGAGAGGTTAGCACAGCTGTCCCCAACCTTGGCCATGGGGACAGGTTTTGTGGAAGACACGTCAGTGGGTGCTGGGGGTGCTTTGGGGATGATTCAGAGGAGCGTGCAGCCTAGCTCCTTCAATGCATAACTCAAGGTGGGGTTTGCAGTTTGCTCTTCTAAGAGAACCCAGTGCCCCTCTACCTGCCAGGAGGCAGAGCTCAAGTCATCACTTGAGAACACAGAGCAGAGGCCTGTCTGCTGCTCACCAGCTGAGCACCCCAGTTCCCAAGAGCCCACAGACTGTGCCAGGGACCCCTTGATGGCACACACTCCAGGCTGCCTAGCTAGTAGGAGAAAGGGCTAGGATTTAGACTTGTGGTGTCTGCCCCAGAATTCTCCAAATTTAAGCCAACTCTGAACTTATGTTTGTTTCTTTGTCTTTTTGAGACAGGGTCTCCCTATGCAGTTCAGGCTGGCCTTGAAGTCTCTTTGTAGCCCAAGTTGGCCTCAGATCTGTAGCAATCCTCCTGCCTCAGCCTCCTAAGGGTGGGAATTACAGGTATGTGCCACCGCACCTGGCTCCAGCCCTGAACTTTTGATTGCCTCCTCCTCTTCCTTCCCCTTCCCTCTCCTTCTCTTCCTCCTCTCCCTTCCTTCCCTCCCTTTCCCCCTTCTCTCCTTTCCCCTCCTCCTCCCCATTCCCTTCCTCTTCCCCCCCTTCCTCTACTGGAACCCAGTTCCCACATTGCCCTTGAGCATGTGGAGGCCCTCGCCCTGCAGGTCCTGAGGAGCTGGAGAGGGAATGGGGGGCAGGGGAGCCAGGCTGTCATCTCATAGCTGCAGAGAGGGCTGGGCGGCTGCGACACCTGGCACTGCAGAGCAGGCCACCCAGAGTACAGTACATACAAACCCACGGTCCCTGATCCAGAAATGATCTGGCAGCAGGACCCCAGCAGGGGACGCCCCACCCCTGTGATCTGGCGGGGGCCGGGCTGCGGGGCCGCTTCCCCTTGCCTTCTGGCCAGGGCTGATTCCCCGAGCACCCTCCTCCCACTAAAGCTCTCCATCTCCAAACATTAGTTTTGTGTCTGCTTCGACCTCTGTGTCCCTGCCCTGTGGCTGTGTCCACGTGAGGTGGACTTCACAGGGCCCCAGTGGATTCTGCCATCATTCTTTTAAAGATTAATTCTATTGGTACATTTTAGCTATCACATTCATCCTAGGGAATCCGTACCTGTACCTGGTTTTTCTTGATTCTTCTTTTCCCCTCAATTCCCTCCCCTCTCTTTATTTATAAAAGTTTTGTTTCCATTTTTTTCCCTCTATTTCTTCTCCTTCCTTTCCTCTTCTCCGGTCTCTGCTGTTCTTCCCATTTTAACGGTTTCTTGTTATTTTCCAATATCTCATATACATTTTCATCCTTATTTACCCATTTGATTTCTCATATCAGAGAAATGATGCACTGTTTTTTATGATGCAATATTTAAACACATGTGTTCAACTTATTTCACTTAAGTACCTAGTCTCCAGGTGCATCCATTTACCTAGAAATGTCTCGAGTTTATCCTTCTTCATGACAGAGTAGTACTCTAGTATATAAAGAAACCCTACACATCTTCTTCACCCATTTGCCTATTGATAGCATTTGGGTGTTTCTAACATAGCTATTGTACAGTGTGCTGCTATGGACATGAGTGTGTGTATGTTGCTGTGGTAACATTCTTTTAATGCTTTCGAGAAGATGCCAGGAAGGGGAATAACTGAGTCGAATGGAGCCTCTGGTTTGTGTTTGAAGAATCTTCACACTGATTTCCACAGTGGTTGTACCAGTCTACACTCTGATCAATAAAGAAAGGCTCCTTTTTTCCCAAACCCCCTCCAGTATTTGTTATTGATTTTTTCTTTTTATGTATTTGGCGTATGGCCTCACTACGCACTTGGACTCCTCGTGATCCTCCTGTTTTCAACCTCCCCAGCCCTGGGATTATAAACCCTGGTCCCTGCGCTTGCCAGGCAGGTGCTTAGTCCGCTGAGCTCTTTCTCCCTCCCTGGTTGATTTATTTTTTATTTTTTTTTATTTAGTATAGAGTCTACAGGGTCTCACTACATGGATGAGATTCGTAGTGATTCTCCTGTTTTCAGCCTCCCAAGTGCTGGGATTACAGTACACCACCTTGCCCAGTCTCAATCACTGCCAGCATGCCAGGCCTGGGGATCAAACCCCCAGTCCCTGCGTCTGCCTAAGCAGGCACTTTAATTTGCTGAGCTATTTGGCCTGCCCAAAGATTGTTTTTTTTTTAGGGTGGGGCTAGCGTAGCCAGGGATTGAACTGTGGTCCCCTGCACCTGCCTAAGCTTGCCTAAGCAGGTGCTTTAGACCTCTGAGCTATCTCGCCGGCCCCACGATGGTTGATTTCTTGATGACAGCCATTCTTTATGGAGTGAAATAGAATCTCAGCACTGTTTGAATTTGTATCTCTTGA
>PVKA01010339.1:41070-64896 GCA_004027165.1 Ctenomys sociabilis
TTTCTTTCTTTCTTTCTTTCTTTCTTTCTTTCTTTCTTTCTTTCTTTCTTTCTTTCTGTACCAGGGATTGGACTCAGGACCTTGCACTTGCCAAGCAAGCATTTATTCTACTGAGTTATCTCCCTAGCCCTGTTTCTTTATATATTTGAGATATTAGTCTTTTATCTGAAGAATAGCTGGCAAATTTTTTCCCTCTCTGTGGGTTTACTCTTTTGGTTTCTTTTGTTGTGCGAAAGCTTTTGAATAAAGTGAGAGCCAAGATGTTAATTCCTTTGCAATCGGGGTTTGTTCATAAAGTTTTTGCCTACACCTGTGTCTTCAAGAGTTCTACCTCTATCTTCCAGCAGATTTAGCGTTTCAGTATTTAGATCTTTGATCCATATCGAGTTTAGTTTAGTGCATAGTGATCCCTCGTAGTCTTCACCAGGAACCTGGCTTTGCACACTCTCCAAACAGTGGAGCTTATTAGAAATATATTGTCTCTCAATAAAATAAAATAAAGAAATATAATGTGTTCATCCCGGCAGGGTGGGCAGGACAGAGTTCCAGCCTTGCAGTAAGAGAGCAATTGCTCCAGCTCCCACCCAGTCCTTTGTAGGCTGGGAGATCTGCAGCGAACCTATTAAGGTGAGACTCAGCATTGTGACCTGAAATATGGGCACAAAGCCGGGGCTGCTTGAACAAAGAGATGCCTGTGGTCGGGCCTTGTGCACTAGGAATGATGTGCAGCAGAGCCAGGTATGGTGGTGTACACCTGTAATCCCAGCATTCAGGAGGCTGAGGCAGGAGGATCATTGCGAATTCAAGACCAGCCTGGGCTACATAAAGTGAGCTCAAGTGAACTGCATAGGGAGACCCTGTCTCAAAAAAAAAAAAAAAAAAAAAAAAAAAAAGAGGTGTGTGGGAATCTGAGGGCTTTCAGGGAGTGTTTCAGTGCCCAGGCAGGACAGAGCTTCTAGAGCCCAAAGTTGCTCAGGCTATTCTCCTGCCATCAGGGCAAGACCTTGGGGCTCACACATGGGAGTCTGCAGGGTGGGAGGCCAGCCAAGAAAGCAAGGTGAAGGAGCCCACACACTCTAGACTCAGCTGGAGATGGCTGCTGGTTTGGCTGCACAAACTTTTTTTTTTTTTTTTTTTTTTTTTTTTTTTTTTTTATGGCATTGCTTTTATGTTTGTAAAGCAAGAAAGCCAATCAAGTGGGGGACTTGATATCCCACCAAGTCTGGGAGTTTTCAGAAGGTTGGGTTCGGATTGGAGGGTTGTGAGGCAGGAAAAGGAGCTCTACTTGAGGCCTCAGGGCAAAGCCGTCCATTTCTTGTCTACATCCCTTGCAGAAAAAGATTTGGGCCCCCAAAAGCAGGGAAAGGAAAGCTGGACTCGGGTCTGGGCCAGGGACCTCGAGTCTGTGGACGTTCTCGGGAGGACTGGGGAAGCCTGCAAGTCCAGACACACTGCAGGCCCTCACCGTGGCGCAGAGCAGGTTCGTTTCCTGGCGAGACCTTGTGCCGAGACCTTGTGCTGCGGAGCTGACCCCACCTGGAGGCTGGGCAGTGTCTCTCTAGCTGGCTGCTTTGGCTTCCTGAAACTCGGTGACCGCCCTGAAAAGGGCTTCTTGGGTAGCGGCTGTAAATGAGCTAAAGTAAGTGAAAAAAATGTGGCCGAGCATGCGGCTTTCTGAGGCAAAAGCCTCTGTCTCGCTCTCAGCTGGAGCTCCAGGGCTCGGGAGGGAGAGGTCCCCTGGGCATTTGGTAGCAAATGAATGAACAGATGGACGAAGCTCCGGGCAAAGCCAGACGGGCTCTCTGGGAAGGCAGGGGCTCCGGGGCTTGGCAAGGCAGCCTGTGTTCAAGTGAGACACACATCTGGCTCATCCCAGGCACGGATCGGTGGGGACTCATGCAGCTCGGGGAGGCCTCCAGCCTGTCCCCAGCCGCCCTGGGGCTTCCCTGAAAGCCCCTGCTTCTCCCTTTCCTTGCATCAGCAAGGAACCCCACGTACCTTTTCCTGTCCCCATTGCCTAGCAGGTTGCACAAAGACATGGCGTTGCCCACAGTATCAGCACAGAGTCCACAGAGGGCGGCACCGGTGGACGCGTGCAGACGAACGCAATAAAGCCCCAAGCTCCCTTGGTCCAAGTCTCTGGGATTCGGGATGCGTGGCAGTTTGTTCTCAGCTTTTTCTTTTAATTTTGCTGTTGACTTGGGTTTTCATCAAATCAGGTGAGGGCTGTGACCCAGCGGAAATCACTTTCCATCCGGAGTAGGAGGCCCGGTGTTTGCTGAGTTAATGCCAAATCAGTGCTTGATTAAACAGACAAAGAACGTGAGAGCAGCGGCCCTGGCGGGAAGCCTCTGGCTTGTTAGAAAATTAGAAAAGCGCCTGACACACTAATGAATTCCCAGCAGGCTCCACAGCGTGGAAGCCGCAGTGTGGATTTTCTAAGGTTTTCTTTGGAGCTGGCCTGGAAGAGGAAAGGACAGAGACTGCTCTGTGATCCGGAGTAGTCTTCAAGTTTTGCCCATGGCTGCCTCAGCGCTGGCCAGAGAACTCTCGGAATTATTTGCATACAAATTGCAAACGTGCACAACGCCTTTGCTCATGCAATTTTTAAGTGAAATGTTATTGCCTCCCCAAAGGCTGTAATTCCTTAAGGTTTTTTTTTTTTTTTCTCCCTCTCTCTCTCTTCAATATTCTTCTCACTTAGCAGCCACCCACACCGACCCAGATTCTCCAGCCCGGGAGAGTGGAAGGAGCCAAGAAACAGCGAGGTGTGTGTAGGGCATCCAGGACCTGGCCTAAAGGCTTGAAATAGCATCAGTTCTCAAGCCTGCTCCAACATCTAGAGGCTGCCATCATGGAGGGAGTAAGTTAGGGTTCAGAGATGTTACCTGAGCTTCTCAAGGTCACACAGCTGAGAAAGCTGGGCTGGACCAGAGGATGTCTGTCTCAGGATGTATTCTTTCCTGAGTGCGTATGTGCATGTGTTACTGGTGACAGAACCCAGGGCCTTCACGCTGAGCTTCATTGCAGCCCTTTTTAAGAAAAATTTATTTATTGTGAGACTCAGTCTTGCTAAGTCTTTAAAATTGTCCAGTGTGAATTGGAACTTGCAATCCTCCTGCCTCAGCCTCCCAGATTAAAATAATTATGTGTCACCATCCTCAGCCCCAGAGATCTTTTTCCCCTCCTTAAAGTACATTATCTCTGTAAACCACTCTGTGACAGTTGACTGATTGGGTTAACTTGAGTAAGAAATGCCCAACTAAATTTAGGCCCAGAAATTTTGGGAGCAGAAGACCCACCCCAGGGAAGATCGGCACCCAAATGGTATAAAAGGGAAAGGGAGAGGGCAGGGTCACTTCTGAGGACTCCAGCTTTGTTTCCTTCACCTTGGACCTCATCTGCTTCCAGCACAGACCTTCAACCTCCCACACAGGTTCCCACCAGCCATGACTCAGACCCCATGCCTTTGGCTGGATCCTTGGGATCCCCTGTGCCCAGACGGAACCTCTGTACCCTTCCCCACCGGCTCTGCGGGTGTCCACTGCAAGCCAATCTGTAACACCTTAGATATTTGTGTACCTAGCACGTTATGTCTGTTTCCCTAGTAAGCACCTACTGCCATGCACTCTTTATAGCTCTCACATACATTAAGCAGTTTTGTGAAAATAATTCACAGTAGGACCAGGAGCTCTGCTGGACACTCAGAACCCCAGCTACCCAGAAGGCCCAGGCAGAAGGATGGACAGTTGAAGCCTGGACAACCTCACAAGTCCCTGTCTCAAAATAAAAAGGGCCATAGGTGTTACTCAGTGTCTGTTACAGTTTGTGTCTAGGTGTCTCCCCAAAGCCCCATGCAGTCATAGGGCGACTTCTGGAATTTGTGATCGATTCATGATTGAAGGCTTGGATTATGGGTATGAGTGCTGCTGGGATTTGGCATGGAACAGATAGGCTGAATGCACCATAAGGGAGACAGACAGCCTTGCTTTCTGTAGCCATTGTTGCCACTTCTGTCCTTTTGCTCTTGCTGTTTCTGCCACCAAGAACTCCTGCACTGTACCATGTGCCACTCTGCCTTGGAGCCAGCTGAGTATGGACTGAAACCTCCACAAACTGTGAGCTAAACAAACCTTTCCTTTCTTAATTTTGGGTGTTGGGGTATTTTGTCCCAGCAAGGAGAGGAGAGTAACCGAGACAGTGTGCAAGTGCTTGCCCAGCATGTGCAAAGCTCTGGGTTGAAACACCAGTATTAAAAGAAAAAACAGCAGTGCCTACTGACACTTCCCTGCACTGTTTTCAACTCTGAATGAAACTCAGTGTAGGATTAGCTACATAAGCTTGGGGGTTCACTGTGAAATGAAAATATGGATTTTTTTAATATAGGCTCTTGCTACAGGAGGCGTGCACCACCATGCCCTGTTTCGGGGCCAGCATGGCATGCAGTACCAGGGATCAAACTTGGGTCCTTGTGCTTGCCAGGCAGGTACTTAAACCACTGAGCTATTTCCCCAACCCCATAGATCTTTTTTTTTTTTTCTTTTGGTGGAACCAGGGTCCATAAATTATTTGATTCATAAATTATTAAGAATTCCCGAACAACAGCATAGCATTAAACCAACGGTGGTAGCAGTGTGTATGGCATGTGCCTGTAATCCCAGAACTTTGGGAGGCTGAGTCAGGAGGATGGGAAGTGCCCCAGCCTAGCCTGGGCAATTTAGCAGAGGGGCGCACTGGCCTGAATGAACACATGGCACAGCAGGAGGGACTGGGTCCCCACCAGGGTCTCCTGTGCTGTTTCCGCTGGTGTCCCTGCTGTGTTCTGACCTGGGATGGTCCCCTCACTGCCTGTCCAAGCCCGCAGGCATCACTGTCCTTCCTTCTCTGTGCCAGTCTCTGTCCCTCCCCACTCACCTGCCGAATCTTGCTCCTTTGGCCACAGCAGAAATGTCAGGACTCAGAGCAGTGGCCCTCTGGTCATCCAGGCTCAAGCAGCTCAAAACTTTATCTCATAAAATTTGGGTGGTTTCCTTCATAACAACTAAATTGGATGTTCTTCTTGACTGTAAGTTCCACCAGAGTGTCATGGATGGGGGTGTGCACATTCCATTCATTTGTGAACCTCAGTTAAGTTGATAGGAACAAGAGTCCCGCTCTGCCCCACATTTCCTTATAATAGAAGCAGTAGTAACAGGTAGGCAGAGGCAAGAGTAATTCCCTGGTAGTAGACATCAGTTAATTAATTAGCTAGTTGATTGACTAATTAATCACAAACTATTGAGAACCTGCTACTGGGAGGCGCTGGGGGTTCCAACGGGAATCAAAGCTCAGTGAGGCGGATAGACACGCACCAGTGTGATCTTATTCCATAGGGTGGGAAGAGCCACCAGACATGGCCTAGCAGCCGAGCTCAGGTGGAGGCTGGAGGACAGAGAGGTCAGAAGGGCCACCAGGCAGGGGTGCTCTGAGGAGCTGCGAGTGGAGTGGCGTGGTAAGGGTAGGGAGCAGGGAGCCACCGGGGGGTTGGGTGGGAGCTGGGCTTCGACAGCATCAACCTGAATAAAGTCCAGGAGATTCTCCAAAGCATGCAGCAGAGCGTTTCAGTGGGAACACATGTGCCGCAGTGAACGTGGGGGGCGCGTGTGCCGCAGTGAACGACGGGAGTATTCCAAGAGGTTCAGGAGGAAGTTTGAGAAACAAAACCGGAAAAGATTACAAAGGATATTTTGAACCAACAGTCCACGGCCATGATGCGTAATCACGAGAGTGGTGCTGAGCAGAGATGCCGGGCGGACTTCTCCCAGAAGTGCTTTTGGGTGTGGGGCTGTGCTGTGGCAGCGTCATCTGTGATGATTACCAGTCATGTGGAAGAGCTCTTCATTCATAATCTCCCGGGCTTGTTCATTTCAGTAGGATTCACACAAGCGCTTTGTGTACACTTTCACGTTTTGTTCACCCCGAGGCGCAGACATTCCCTGTTTAATGACCCAGTTGTGCTCCTGCAACTACGTCATTAAATGAATTAGTCGCTAAGTGAGGACCCGTAAGGAAACTCCAACACGATGACTTTCTTTTATGTGCATAACTCTTTTTTTTTTTTTTGTGAAACGGGATTGAACTCAGGTCCTTATGCTTGCCAGGGAAGCGCTATTCCACTGAGCCATCTCCCCAGCCCCTGTGTGTAACTCTTACATGAAATACTATAATGTAAAACACATTCTGTACTGTAGAGCACAATCAGCAAAAATTTCAGTGTTGCATAAACAATGTGCCTTGTACATAAACAAAGACACCTGGTGTGGTAATCCTAGGACTTGAGAGGCTGAGGCAGGAGGATCACTATGAGCTCAAGACCAGCCTGAACTATATGACAAGACCCTGTCTCAAAAGCAACAAAATAAAATTGGGGCTCTATAAATAAGATGTACAGAACTGTAAAATAAAAAAGACAGGTAATAAGTCTGAGTGCAGGCCTAAGTCCAAACAGACGTTAAACAGGTAGCTAAACAAGGAAAGGCTGTAGTCAGGTGCTGATTACAAACGCCCTTGGTGTCAGGCTAAGAAGTTTAATTAGTCTGGTGAAACCCGACCTGATGGTAGTTAGCATGTGAGGGACAAGGGGGGGGGGGATCCCCAGATGGAATTAGTGTGTCTGTAGCATAGCGGAGACAATGAGGGCTGTTCCTGCTGTGAGGGTTCCAGGACACCTGTGAGCTGGAGCGGAGCCCTGGTGACACTTGGATTGCGCTCTCACCTTTATCTTGGATTTCCTGATCTGTGAAGAAATACATTTCTGTTGCTCATGATCACCCAGCCTGAGAAACTGTTACGACAGCCTGTACTGAGAATATCAGAAAGCGTTCTAGATTCCCGGTGGAAGCTCGCTGACAGTGGCATGCACCAGGAGTCCCAGCTACTGGGGAGGCCGAGGTGGGGAGTGCAGAAGCTCAGGAGTTCAGGGACAGCCTGGGCAACACTTCAAGACCCCAACTCCAGACTCCCTTTGCCAATAACAGTGATCACAGTCACCTTAGGGACTGGTGGTCCCCGATTAAAAGAACAGAAACAAAATGCAAGTAGAGAGCGCCACACAAGTGACAGAAGGGGAGAACAGCTGGGTGGGGGCCATAGTCTTCCTGCAGCTTGGTACTGGCAGTTCTGCTGTACCTACTTACTAGGAAAGAACCACCAATAAGTCCACCTTCACACACAGGTAGGGCTTTACACTTCTGTAGGTAATTGGTCTTTTTTTTTTTTTTTTTTTTGTGGAACCGGGGATTGAACTCAGGCCCTTGCGCTTGCCAGGAAAGCACTTATTCCACTGAGCCATCTCCCTGGCCCCTTCTGTAGGTAATTGGAAGGCTGAGGCAGGAGGGACACTTGAGCCCAAGAATTCAGGCTAGACTGAGCAATGAAACAAGCCTCAATCTTGAACAGCAGTGAAGTTTATTCCAGGGTGGGAGCCCCAGGGACACAGAACATTGCAGGGCATTGCAGGACATACCCACCAGATACTGCCTCTTCTCGAGTCAGGCAGCCTCCAGAGTGCTGGGATTACAAGTGAGCCACTGAGCCTAGTAAAATGGAATCATTTTTTTTTTGGCAGAACCAGGGATTGAACTCGGGCCCTTGCACTTGCCAGGGAAGTGCTTATTCCACTGAGCCATCTCCCCAGCCCCAGTAAGAAGGAATTTTTAAAAGTGGCAACATTTAGCTAGGCACAGTAGTGCATTCCTATACTCTCAGCACTTTGGGAGGCTGGGCAGGAGAGCCGTAAACCTGAGCCCAGTGTGAGCAGCCCAGTGACTGAGTGAGACCCTGTCTCACAATGAAAAATCAAAAAGGGCTGCAGACCTAGTAGCTCAGTATGAAGACCCTGGGATCCAGCCCCAGGACTACAGATAAATAGGAAAGAAGGAAAGAAAGAAGAAGAAGGAAAAAAAAAAAAAAAAGAGGATTTTAAAATTGAACCATTGAGCCAGGGAAATAGCTCAGTAGAATAAGCACTTGCCTGGCAAGCACAGGGCCCTGAGTTCAATCCCTGGTACCACAAAATAAATTAAAAAAATAAATAACTAAAATAAAATTGAACCATTGGCATCTCTAACAGCTATTAGCTTCTGGTTCTATGTGATGGGAGCCACTGAAGCTGGAAATTGGTCATGTGTGGGAGGGCAGGACCAGCCTTAGTATCTAAAGCAGTCAAGGGCTGGCAAGAGAGCTCAGTGGTCTAGAGCGCCTCTCAGGGACCGCGGTTCGAGCCCCAGCACCACATGCCATGCCAGCCCCTCCCCCCAGGGCGGGCTGAGCTGATCCCCCCACCCCCGCCAAAAAAGAATCCGTGATGTGTAGCGAGACACTGTAATAAATAAATGAATTAAAAATAAAAAATAAAATAAAGCAGTCAAACTGCCTCAGTCCTGAGAAAAGCATCCTGCCTGGTCAATGTCAGCTATTACCCAGTAGGCAACCTGTGTCATGTGATACTAACTTTGCAAAGGTATAAATAAAGGTCCTTATTGTTCTTTTTTTGTTTTTTAGTGACGAGGATCAAACTCGGACCCTTGCACTTGTCAGGCAGCTGCTGAGTCCCCAGCCCTTATTGTCGCTCTTGCTTGCCAATCAAGCAAATGGGCCACCACCTGCTCCAGTTCTTGTCTATCTTTTCCTTATTCCTGCTGCTCTCTCTCCCTGGGGTACACTGAGACACTAACAAGTCCCCACAATTTGACTCTTGAGAATCACCTGTGCTCTGCTACTCCTATAGTTTAGGTACACGAATGAATGAAACCATACCTTCTCTCTTGCTGCCTACCCTAGATCAGGGTGTGTTTCTGTGATTTATAACAAGGTAATGATAACTGACTGAATAACGGATCGAAGATATGGAGACTGCTGTAGATGAGAATTTATGAGGGCCCAAGCAAAGGCACCAGGGTGGTGGGTAGGTTCCAAACAGGAGAACACATAGGAATTGAAGGAGGGGGCTAGGGGAAGGGCTGTCTTATTCATCATTGTGTCCCAGTGGGTGTCTGGCATAGTCCGTGCTCAGCAAACATTTTCATGGAAATGAAGAATCGAATGAATAAATGTAGGCAAGGCTTGCCAATAAACAGGATAAAGAAAATGAGAAAGTGAGAAATGAAACAGAGACTCAGGTCTCAAGGCTGTACTGGGTGCAGTCAGTGGGAAGGGATGAGGGAGTTGTCTATGCCAGTGGTTGATGTCAGGGATCAAGGTAGTTAGCCTGTCACCATGAGGTGCGTCCCTGTCCCTGGCTCCTCCATTCTGTCCCTGTAAACCACAGGGTGATATATCTACCTGTGCTCAAAGCCTCTCCTCATCTGAGAAAGACCCATTTTTACAAATAGATGGCAGTCACAGCCACCTCAGGACTTGCGGTCCTGGATTAGAAAGGGTCTAAAGTGAGCACGACAGATCAGCTGCCAAGTGTCAGCCTAATGAATCCTTCCGGCTCCCAGCATGGCATTTCTCTAGGTTTCCCTGTGTGACAGACTCCCTGGCCAAACTGCAAAGATTGTGGAGAGTGGGCTGGGGAGATGGCTCAGTAGAATAAGCCTTTCCCCCGGCAAGCGCAAGGGCCTGAGTTCAATCCCCAGTTCCGGAAAAAAAAAAAAAAAAGATTGTGGAGAGGGTGGAGAGGCTTGAGATTGGGTATTCAGAGCTTGTGCTCGCTCTTCTCCTTGGGGGAATGCTTGTGCCAGGGCTAGGTACAATTGTCAGTGTCCTAAACGGCTGTCAGAGGTGAGTAATACCCGGCAGTGCCTGGAGCAGTCAGGCAGGGGCTAGGGGAGAGCGGTCAAACTCCTGGGGTCGGTGTGTGCACACACACCCCGCACCTCCTGGGCCTGCAGAGTGTGCCCTAGCGCAGCTCAGCCACCTTGATCTGCCTGCAGGCTCCTCCAACCAGGTAGCTGGCAGCCAGCGCAGCCAAGCCACCACGCTCCAAGAAGGCAGCGCCAGGCTCCTGGCTCCAAGGTCCTGGCAGCGCCCAGTGAGTGGAGGGGCCATAAGTGGCACAGCGTCAGGAGGGCAAGGGGAGGTCACACACTCCAGGGCTGGGAGTGCTCCTGCTGGCTTCAGCAGTGCAGCTAAGCAGGAGGCAAGGCACGATCTAAGTTCTCTGTTTCATCTTTTAAAAATTGTCATTATGCTGCCGAGGCAGAGTACAGGGGTCGGGGTTCAATCCCCGGCCCCACTCCTGGGGCGTGCTGAGACAGACATGCTTGAGACTGGGCGTGGTGGTGCACTCCTGTAATCTCAGCACTTGGGAGGCTGAAAATAGGAGGATCTCTATGAGTCTGATCTACTAGTGAGACCTTGTAGACCCTGTATTAAATAGATTAAAATAAATAATTGTCATGGAAAATTTCAAGCATATAAAAAAAGCAGAGCCTAATATAGAAGGAAAAGAAGGGGCTGGCCAAATGGCTCAGTGGATTAAAGCACCTGTAAGCAGGCACAGAGATGGGGGATTGATTCCTGGGCCTGCCATGCCGGCTCCACCCCTAGGGCATGCTGAGACAGTGGCTGTGACTGGGTGTGGTGGTGAGTACCTGTAATCACAGCTCTTGGGAGGTAGTAAACAGGAGAATCACTACAAGTCTGATCTAGTAGTGAGACCCTGAACACCCTGTAGGCTGGTCCTTCCCTAAAAACACACACACACACACACACACACACACACACACACACACACACAAAAGGAAAAGAAGAACCAAGATGAATACCAACTATGCATTTTCAATAAATTATCAATTTGTGATCACACTTTTATCATCTATAACTTGCCACAGAATTATGTGAAGCAAATAACACAAATGACGGGTATTGTCATTTTTATCTACAAATATTTCATTATGTACTTTAAAAAGTACTGGGGGCTGGGCTGGCAAGATAGCTCAGCGGTCTAAAGCGCCTCTCAGGGGCCGCGGTTCGATCCCCAGCACCACATGCCAGCCCCTCCCCCCAGGGCGGGCTGAGCTGACCTACCCCCCTCGCAAAAAAAGAATCCGTGATGTGTAGCGAGACACTGTAATAAATAAATGAATTTAAAAAAAAAAAGTGTACTGGGGGGTTTCTAGCCACCGAGCTCGGGTCTGTGGGGTGTTGCAGGCGCCATGTCCGGCCGCGAAGGTGGCAAGAAGCCCCTGAAGCAGCCCAAGAAACAGGCCAAGGAGATGGACGAGGAAGATAGAGCGTTCAAACAGAAGCAAAAGGAAGAGCAAAAGAAACTTGAGGAACTAAAAACGAAGGCTGCAGGAAAGGGCCACAGGTGGAATCAAGAAATCTGGCAAAAAATAAACTGTACCTTGTGTGTACAAGGATGGTGACCCTGGATTCCATTCCTACTCAGATATCTGGATGCCCTGCCATAACATCTCTTGACACCTATAACTACAATGAAGGGTGTTCTTGGAGCCTGTTGTACATGTAAGAATAAAATTTTATTTAAAAAAGTTAAAAAAAAGTGTACTGGGGTTTCAAAATATATAATGGTAAAGTATTTGACCAGCATATGTGAGACACTGAGTAAAAAAGGTAATGGGGCCAGGGAGAGAGCTCAGTGGCGTAAGTGCCTGCCTGGCAAGTGCAAGGTCCTGAGTTTGATCCCTGGTACAGGAAAAAAAAAAAAAGTAATGATAGTAATAGCCATATTGGACTTACAGAAAGACAGTAGGGTGCTGTTAGGGTTTGTGTCTAGCCGTCCCCACAAAGCGTCATGTAGTCACTGGATCAGGTTTCTAGAGTTTGTGATTGATTCATGGTCCAGTGGGGGGATTTATTTTGAGCCAGCAATAAGAGAAAAGTAACCAAGACAAGTGGTCTGCAGCGAGAAATAGCCTCTCCAAGCTTTGGAGTCCAAACCCTGGAACAGGAGATGTGATGAAAGGAGGGGCTGCTCCGTGGGGAGGGTGAAGAGAGACTTCAACGAGGAAGGAGGCAGCAGCTGGGGCTTTCTTCCTGAGCCTAGACTCACCGGATGCGAGTGGTGGCCCCAAGCCACAGACTCAGGTGACTACTTGTGACCCCATCTCTACGGAGATATGTACCAGTGGAAAGGAGCAGCGGGCGCAGCAGAACGCAGTCTGTGAGTCATTCAGGTTGAGACTTCCCCCAGGAGAGGGCGATTGGCTGTAGCCATCGGGGAGAGGGCAGGACTGACGCGGCTGCGGGCGCCATCTAGCGGCTCCCGGGGACAGGCGGGGCTGCCAAGTTCAAATCAGCAGGAGGTAGGGGGGTCGGGATGCAAACCCGCAGGGAGACTAGTGTAAACCGGCACTGGTGTTACAGAATACCCAGAATGGGCCCCTGCCTCGGGGCCAGAAATCAGCCTGCACTTCAGAGGAACCCAGCGTGAGAGCTCACTGGGATTATCCAATACCCTGACATAAAGCTATGGCTAGCTTGCTGGGATTAATCAACTCAGATTTGGACTCTCTCTGCCTGTATGGTCTGCCTGTGACATCAGAGACACGCATTGAAGTGAATGTTTTCTTATTTTATTGTTTTCCTTTCTTGTTTTGGTTTGAGATGGGACAATCTGAAAGCCACCCAAGTGGACTCTCTGAAGTGGTAACTGTGGAAGAAACACAGCACAGGAATGAAGATCGAAAAAAAAAAAATCAAATCAGAAATAATCTCTCAGGTAACTACAGAAATGACAACCATAGTCAAAGATATACTTAATCACTCTAGAGCAGATACAGATGAAAAATCTAGCAGCTCAGGAAATGATGGAAACCGTGAATATCCAACACAGGAAAGAAATAGGATTCATGAAACAGAGTCAAGCAGATATCCAGAGGTTAACAATTCCATGGAATGTAAATGTAGCAGAACAAGCCAGTGTGAGGACAGAGTATCAGGCAGAGGAGACAGGCTTGTGGTTAGTGATCAGGACCAGAAAGACTTAAGATAGCAAGGGGCCATGAGAAATCAATCCAGCGGCTGCTGGATGATGCAAAGAAGAATCATATAAGACTGACTAGAGGGCCAGCCAAAAGGCTCAGTGGATTAAAGTGACTGCTTAGGCAGATGCAGGGGCCAGGAGTTCGATCCTGACCTGCTGTGCTGACCCCCTCCCAGGGGCACACTGAGGTGGCAATTGAGACTGGGTATAGTGGCACACACTGTAATCCCAGCTCTTGGGAGGCTAAAAACAGGAGAATCCCTATGAGTCTCATCTATGCAGTGAGACCCTGTACATCCTGCACACCCTGCCCTAAAATACAAAAATAAAATAAAATAAAATAAAGAGTAAGAGTAATTGGAGTCACTAAAAGTAGATAGTACAAATGACGTAAAAACCCTATTCACAGAAATAATGGCAGGAAACTACTTAAGCAGGGAAAAATAATTTGACAAGATGGCGCTGAGGGTGAAGAAGGAAGCCCCTGCCCCTCCCAAAGCTGAAACCAAAGCAAAAGCTTCTTGGCCAAGAAGGTCATGCTGAAGGCATCCACAGTCCCAAAAAGAAGATACGAATGTCACCCACCTTCTGCCGTCCCAAGACACTGCAGCTCCAGAGGCAAACCAGATACCCTTGGAAGAGTGCCCCAGGAGGAACAGGCTTGACCACTGTGCCATCATCAAGCTCCCCCTGACCACAGAGTCAGCCATGAACAAGATCGAGGACAACAACACATTCGTGTTCATTGTGGATGTTAAAGCCAATAAGCACCAAATCAAACAAGCTGTGAAGAAGCTCAATGACATCGAGTTGCCAAGGTCAAGACCCTAATCAGGCCTGATGGAGAGAAGAAGGCATATGTTCAACTGATTATGGTTGTTCCCAATTATGATGCATTGGAGGTAACCAACAAAATTGGGATCATCTAAACTGAGTCCAGAGGGCCAGCCAAATAGCTCAGTTTATTAAAACGCCTGCAAACAGGCACAGGGGCTGGGGTTTGATGCCTTGCCCTGCCATGCCAGCCCTGCCCCCCCAGGCACACTGAGACGGGATTGAGACTGGGCATAGTGGCACATGTCTGTAATCCCAGCTGCTGGAAGGCTGTAAACAGGCTGATCACTATGAGTCTGTTCTAGTAGTGAGACCCTGAACACCCTGTAGACTCTTCCCTAAAAAAAAAAAAAGCAAAAAATAAAAATAAAAAAAATAACTGAGACCAGCTGGCTAATTTTAAATACATACATTTTTCCTTACAAAAAATGATAATTGACATACAGTAAGTAAGGCCTATAGAACTCCAGTTAGCTATGATCAAAAAACTACCTCAAGATGTAGAATAGCCAGGATTCCAAAAATTCAATATAAGAACAGAACATTAAAACTGTTAGAGGAAAAAAGAAAATCACTTGTAAAGGCAAGTCTGTTAAAGTCACAGCAGACTATTCAATACAAACCTCAAGTCAAGAAGAGCTTGGAGCAAAGTATTTCAAGCCCTAAAAGAAAATAACCTCCCACCCAGACTGATGTACCCCACAAAATTATCTTTCAAAACTGATGGACAAATGAGATACTTCCATGACAGAGAGCACTTGAGACAGAATGGTCATCAAGTCATCGCACCAAAATGTTCTGAAGGACATTCCAGAGAGAGACAACAAGGACCACAATTCCACAAACCCTAAAAGAATCAACCTCCCAGGCAAGGCAGGCAATTTAACAGAAGAGGAAAGGGGAACCAACAACAGGAAAATAACATGATAAATAAAAGAATAAGTCAGTACATGTTTGTTATAACCAGCAGTATCGATGGTTTCAATTCACCAATCAAAATAAACAAAACCAGACTGGAAGAGTGGACCAAGAAGAAAGAGCCAACAATATGCTACATACAAGGAAAACACTTAATTCAAAATGAATTTCATAGGCTGAAACTCAAAGGATGGGAAAACAGCACTTAATAAAATAGGTACAGGCTGAGGAGATGGTTCAGAAGAATAAGCACTTGCCTGGCAAGCACGAGGGCTTGAGTTCAATTCCCAGTTCTGCGAAAAAAGAAAAGAAAAAAAGAAAAAAAAAAAGAAAAGAAATAAAATAGGAACAAAAAAGCAGGGGTAGCTATTTTATTTGTGGACAATGTGAACTTCAAGCCAAGACTAATCAAAAGAGGCAAAGAACATCATTAATCCTCTTCCAGGAGGAAGAAATAACCATAAAATATATGCACCAAATATCAGCACACCCAGCCTATAAAAAAATAGTAGTAAACATGAAATATCAAATAAGTACAAATCCAATTGTAATGGAGAACCACTTAATACACCATTGCCACAAGTAGATCAACTACACAAAAAATCAATGAATATCAGAACCTGGCCAGACATGGTGGCACACACACCTATAATCAAGTACTGAGACAGGAGAATTACTGTGAGTTCAAGGCCAGCCTAAATTGCATAGTGAAACCTTGTTTCAAAAGCACCCTCCAACCTCCCAAAAAAGTGGAAACAAAAACAACAAAAATACCTATTTCTGGCATCCAGGAGCCTGGGGTTCCTGACAGTGGGGCTCAAGCAGGCCCAGGGGGTAATGGCTGGGAGCAGTTGTAAAAGAAGAGGGAACTGACCCTTTGGAGAATCAGAAAACCTGGCCCAAGACAATTCCCAAGGCAAGAGCCATGGACTGGGAGATGCCGTGAGTTTTTGCAGAAGTGCTTCACCCATAGCAGCAACCTGACCATACAACAGTGGTCTTCCACCGGCAAGCAGCCCCGTGCCTGTGACCAGTGTCCCTATGTCTGCACTCAGAGCAGACACTCAGTCACCACCGCCGCATGGACAGTGTGAAGCCTGGCGGGACCCACTTCAAGTGCACACTCTGCTGTGTGCTTTTGGCCCTCAAGCCATCCTGAGCAAGCATAATTTTTAGTATTTATTTATTTTTGTCTTTTTGAGACAGGGTCTCACTATGCAGTTCAGGATGGCCTTAAGCTCACTTTGTAGCTCAGGCTGGCCTCGAACTCACAACGATCCTCCTGCCTCAGCCTCCCAAGTGCTGGGATTACAGGCATGCACCACCAGGCCTGGCCTATTCATAGTTTTTAAAACCTACAGAAAATTGGAGTAGATGGTCTTTATCTCAATCTGATAAGAGCCACCTACCAACCGTCAAAATCATAGTATATGGACAAAAACTGAAAGCTTCACTCTAAAATCAGGAACAAGACAAGGATGTCCACTGGTATCACCACTCTTACTCAGTATAATTCTGGAAACATCAGTCAGAGCAATTAGACAAGAAAAAGGAATAATTATAGAAAAGATGTTAATTTATCATTATTTGCAGATGACATGATACTCTACCTAGATGACCCCTAAAATTCTACCAAAAGACTTCTAGATTTAAAAGCCAAATTCAGTAGTATAGCTAGACATGAAGTCAACACTCAAAAATCAATAGCTCTCCTGTACACAAATAGCAAACTCATTGAGAGAGAAATTAAGGAAAAAACACCTTTTTACAATAACATGCCCCAAAATGACATACCCAAAAATCATTCTAACAAAGAAAAGAAAAAGACCTCAACACTGAAAATTGCCATATTCTGAAAAACAATTTTGGAAAGGATATTAGAAAATGGGAAGTTATTCCTTGTTCTTGAGTAAGAAGGATGAATATAGTGAAAATATCCGTATTCCCCAAATTGTTATATAGATGTAATGCAATCCTGTTTTTTAAAAAATCTAATAGCATATCCACAGAATTAGATAAAACAGAAATAAAATTCATTTGGAACCAGAGGAGACTTAGAATATGAAAAGCAATTCTGGGAAACAAAGGCAAGGCAGGGGGCACTACAATTCCTGACTTGAAAGTATACTACAAAGCTATCCTGGTAAAAACAGCATGGCAACAAACAGACCTGAGGATCAATGGAACAAATCAGAAGATGCAGAAACAGCTCCAGACACACTCAGCCACCTTATTTTTGACAAAGAACTAAAGACATTCACTGGAAGAAAGATTGCCTCTTTATAAAAATGATGCTGCAAAAACTGGCTTTCTACATTCCTGAATTAAAACTAGAGCCATATCTTTCACCATATGCTAAATGAAAATAGAAATGGATCAAAGCCCTAAGTATTAAAAGAGAAACACTACATCCATCTTTTTGTTGTTGTTGTTTTGTTTTTTGTATGTGTTTAGTACAGGATCTACAGGGTCTCACTACACAAATCGGACTCGGAGTGATCCTTCTATTTTCAGCCTCCCAAGTGCTGGGATTACAGGCGTGCACCACCACACCCAGTTTCATTCACTGTCTTAGTGCATCCCGGAGCTGGGGCTGACATGGCAGACTGAAGATCAAGCCTCTGGCCCCTGCATCTGCCTAAGCAGGCACTTTAGTCCCCTCAGCTCTCTGGCTGGCCCTAGAAACACATCTTCTGGAAGATAGAATAGGTAGAACTCTTAAAGACATAGATATAAACAAAGATTTTATGAACAAAACCCCAGTCACACAGGAAATATCACAAAGAATCAATAACTGGGATCTTACCTTATTAAAAATCTTTTGCACAGCAAGAGAAATGATTAACAGAGTGAAGGGACTACCCATAATGTAGGAAAAGTTTTCGTCAGCCGCTACTCAGCAAAGGACTACTATCTAGAATACAGAAAGACTTCAAAAGACCAACTGGGCATCTGAAATAAATACATACTTCTCAGATGAAGAAGTAGAAGTAATGAATAAGTATATGAAAAATGTTCAGCATCAGTGGTCATTTGCGAGAAGCAGATGAAAATAACACTGAGATTCCATCTCACTCCAGAAAGACTAGCTATTAACACAAATCAACCCAGAACAAAAGTTAACAGGGTTGTGGGAGGAAAAGAACGCTTCTCCATTGTTGGGAGCAGAGTGGCACAGCCACTGTGGAAATCAGTGCGGAGATTCTTCAAAAGACTAAAACTAGTGCTTCCACTGGATCCAGATAGTTACCTTCTCGGGCTCTTCCTGGAAGAATCAAGGCATCACGTCGCAGCGGTATATGCACATCCATGTTCACAGGTGCACAGTTTGTAACAGCTGAATCTTATAAACAGCCTGAATGCCCATCCATGGCAGAGTGGATAAAGAAAACATGGATTTTTAATACCATGGAGTGTGACTCTACCATAAAGAACGATAAGCTGAGAAATCTCTAGCTAAGTAGATGTGCCTTGAGACTATACTCTTAAATGAAATAAATGGGACATGTGAAAATACCATATGCATGTGAAAATACCATATGATCGAAATAGCTCAGAGGATTAAAGCGCCTGGTACAGGGGCCAGGGGTTCAATCCCCAGGCCTGCACTGCTGACCCACTCCCCCACAACCGGGGCACTGAGACAGCAATTGAGGCAGGGCGTGGTGATGCATACTTGTAATCCCAGTTCTTGGGAGGCTGTAAACAGGCAGGTCACTATGAGTCTGATCTAATAGTGAGGCTCTGAACACCCTTGTAGACTCTTCCCTAAAATACAAAACAAAACAAAAACCAACCAAACAAAAAACCCCATATGTTTTCTCTGGGATGAGAAACTAAAAGTATAATTGGAAGAAAATGTTCAAATGAGAGGAAAAGAGGGGGCAGGATAAAAGGGACAAGAAAAAATAATAGAAAAAATGGAAAGCTTTTGTAAATAAATTGGGGTAGAGAGGCTGAAAAGAGGAGAAATAAATGGGAAAAAAGAAGCAAGATGTGCCATGTAGAGGTACAGGTACTTTTGTTTTTCTTCTTCTTTTCTCCTTCTCCTTCTCCTCCTTCTTCCTCTTCCTCTTCCTCTTCTTCCAGAACTGGGGATTGAACTCAGGCCCTTTCACTTGCCAGGGAAGCGCTTATTCCACTGAGCCATCTCCCCAGCCCCCACAAAACACTTCTTTTTTTTTATTGAGAAATAAATATCATTGAGATAGTTTCAAAGCTGATTAATAGCAGTCTTCACATTTTACTTAAGCCTTCTGGCACTCACCAGTGCTACAAGAACAGTCAGGCAGAGAACCGAGAACGTCTGACAGCGGACAAGATCCCTGTACAAGCAACTTGAGGATGGACCCCCAGTGTCTCAGGTCCCTGCTGAGCTGCGCAGGTAACTCCATGGCAACGCAAATTTTTAAAGACTTTCTTCTGGTAGTATTTTCTAAATAGTAGTATTCAATATTTCTAGGGAGTAGACTTTACAAAAGCATAATGTACATGTCAAAAATGCCAAACTTTAAGAGTTTGGTAATAATAATTATCATTTACTGAACTCTACATATATCCCGAAGATAAAATGAAATGGTGAAAATGAGATTAGAAATAGCACAAATGCTATTAGGACAGTTCAGATAAATCATATAAATGTGATGTTGTTGTCATGGTGAGCAGGTATCCCCACCCAAGAGCAGCCTGCACTGGGCAGGCAGAACCCAAGAGGGGAGAGGAGGCTGTCTCTGCAGAGTGTGGCTGGGAGCGGGGCTGGCAGGGTCAGAGAGCCTCATGTTTCTGCCAAATCCCTGGCACTTACCAAAGCAACACAGATGTTGCGGGAAGGAACAGCTCGTGACAGAGGGTGTGACAGAGGGTGGGTGTGGGGAACCCGGGTGATGCTCCAGCACCGCGTCATCCCTGGGTCTGCTGAATGCTGCTACTGGGCCATCTACTAAGCAGCGTGGTCTCAGGGTCCACACCACCGCTTCGCTTGCAGTAACAACGGGGTTTTTAGAGCTGCTCATTCACCACATATAGACCACACAGGTCTTGAATACTTAGCTGTGTCAGAGTGATTACTGCCCCCTCAGACGAAGGAAGGAGGTCATTCATCAATGACCTGTTGTGCTGATACAGCTTCTGATCTTTAGATCCCTTAGAGCCACAGCAAGACTTTATTCTCACAAGCACTTGTCCTCCGCAGTCTTTCAGGACTAGTGCTGTGAGATCCTTCCCAAACACTCCTGTCCCTGCACCGCCTCCTCTCCCGGGGCCTGGCTTGCCGACTGGTGCACGCTTAGTACTGGCTCGTTCTGAAACTGGATGCGCAGGGGAAGTGGGTGACCGTGCTTCAGACAGGTGTCTGTGATCACTCACAGCATTAGGGTGAGGTAATCTCTGGACTGGCCAGGGCCACTGTTGGGGCAAGGTCCTTACATGCACTTCCACTTGCTCACACTGGAGCAGACATTGGAAGTCACAGCCATTCTCTTATTTTCCCCAGACCAGAGGCCTGGTGTCACTGACCAATCCTAAGGGTCTTGCAGCGGAGCAGGTACTCCACGAGAAAAGCCTGTAGATGCAGATGGGAGTCAGCATTACCATGGCAACACCTCTTGCCAGGTTTTCAATGAATAAACTATGATACATCTCATTCCTTTAAAATTACAGTCCAGAGACCTTAAATTCGAACATCTGTTGACAAGGACCCAGGGCCTGTCCCTGTTAAATGATGCAATCCACTGTTGTTAGCCTTCTCCCTACACTCTTTTGACACTTTTTTACTTTTGGCGGAGCCTGGGATTGAACTCAGGCCCTTGTGCTTGCCAGGGAAGCGCTTATTCCACTGAGCCATCTCCCTGGCCCTTCCCTATACTCTTGAAAAGCATAGAGCAAATTACCTTTGGCACAGAAGAGGCTCTTAAACCAGCTTTCCCACAATATGTCTCAAAGTCAGCTTCAAGTGGAAGCATATAATGACAGAAAAGAAAGGCCCATGCCAGATGAGCCAAGACAGGCTCTCTTATGCAACGAAAAGGACTGAAGACTTTGTCTTCAAAGGTAAATACCTTTCTTAGAGCAGGCTTACAAGTCAGACTGGATTGGGAGGCTGTTAACAGGTGGATCACTACAAGTCCAATCTAGCACTGGGACTCTGTGCACCCTGTAGACTGTGTCCTAAATACAAAAATATAAAATAAAGTAGGCTTCTTGCAGGGTGCATCTGGAAGCAACATTAATCCAACTGAAAGTCTAGGCTTTTGACTGGAGTGTCAGAGCCAGCCCTGAGCAGTCTTTTAACTCCACACTGGTGCTGAAGCTCAAACTCATGCCTTGTGTAAGTACGTGTAAAGCATGTGTGACAGCCCTGAGGCACAGCCCCTACGCACTGTGCTCCTTTTGGCATATTTCTCAGCTTGGAGAATTTTAGGTTGAGTTTTTTCCTCAGCATTGAAGGGGCATCATTTCTTAGGCCCTAGGCTTACACTTTTTTCTTTAAATAAGAAGTCTGCTGTCAGGGCCAGTGAGATAGCTCAGCGGACCAAGCTCCTGATTAGGCAAGCTCAGGGACCGTGCCCCCTGCAGAGATAGTCACGAGTCGGGCGAGGTGGTGCACACCTGTAATCCCAGCGCTTGGGGGGCTGAATACAGGAGGATCACTATGAGTACGAGCTGCGTAGTGAGACCCTGTACCAAACACATAAATTAAAAAAAAAAATCCTCCTTATCATATGTTGTTGTAATTTAATTATAATGTCTGCTGGGGTGTGTGTATTCTTCATTGTATTGATCACCTCTGAGATTGGTTTAGCTTTGTGGATCTAAAAGTTCTTGTAAACTATGTAAGATATGGCTATAAATTCAGCATTTCTACACCTCTGCCATATTTTTCCTGTTTTGCTTTATTTTGTTTTGAGACAGTCTCGCTGGAAGTCAGAGTGGCCTTGAGTTATGCAGCCCAGGCTATCCTCGAACTCCGTGTGACCCTTCCGTCTCAGCTTCTGAGTGCTGTCATTACAGGCACGCACTACCATTCCTGGAAATCTGCCTTATTTTTCTTCAGATTGCAGTTACTCCTTTTTTTTTTTTAATTCCTTTATTTATTACAGTGTCTCGTTACACATCACGGATTCTTTTTTCGCGGGGGTGGGGGGTGAGCTCAGCCGACCCTGCGGGGAGGGGCTGGCATGGCATGTGGTGCTGGGGCTCGAACCGTGGTCCCTGAGAGGCGCTCTAGACCGCTGAGCTATCTTGCCAGCCCTGCAGTTACTCCTTAGACCCCTATGTGTCACTAAGACTCTGGTCTTTTCTTTTTTGTGGCGGGCCCAGCCTGCCCTGGGGGTGGGGCAGGAGCGGCCTGCGTGCTGGGGATCCAGCTGTGGTCCCTGTATTTGTCTAAGCTTGCCTAAGCAGGTGCTTTGGACTGCTGAGCTATCTCGCTGGCCCTCTTTCTAATCATCTTTCTGTATTTATTTTAAAGTTATATTGCTCTATCTTCAACTTTATTTTATTTTATTTATTTATTTATTTTTGGTGGAACCAGGGATTGAACTCAGGCCCTTGCGCTTGCCAGGCAAGCATTTATTCTGCTGAGCCATCTCCTAGGCCCCTCAACTTTATTTTTTTCTGTAATGTCTAATCTGCTGTAAATCCCATGCAGTGAAATACATATAATTTGCAGTTTAGTGCAGCATTGTAATTACCAGTTTTACTGTTAAATTTATTCATTTATTTGGTTCTGGGAATCAAACTCAGGACCTCATACTTGTCAGGCAGTCACTGTGCTCCTGAGCTATATTTCCAGCCCTAAACTTATTTTTAATTGGTAAAAATGTATATATTTATCTTGTGCATGCTTTAAAATACGTATAAATGATGAAATAGCTAAGACTAACGTACGCATTACCTTACCTCATATACTTACCTCTTTTTTAATTTATTGGTGCATTTTAGATACACGTAACAATCATCTTCATCAAAGCGAATTTGTACATGACTTTATGTATTTAGTACAGGATCTACAGGGTCTCACTGTGTAGCTCGGACTCCTCGTGAAGCTCCTGTTTTCAGCCTCCCAAGTGCCGGGACTACAGATGTGCGTCACTGTGCCAGGCTCATTTGCCATCTCAGTGTTCTCCAGGGATAGGTTGTCATGGCACCCCAGGGCTCAAACCCTGGTCTCTGCATCTGCCTACGCAGGCGCTTTACTCTACTAAGTTATCTGGCCAGCCCACATAACATATTTTAATTCCTCTTTTTTTCCTAATCCTCTTCTCTCCAACTTCTATCCAGATAAAGTTTTGTTTCCATTTTGTCATTTTTATCCGTTTTCCTTCTCTCCCTTCCCTCTTTCCCCATCCTATTCTTTCCTTTTGAATGATTTCTTCCCGCTTCACAAATCTAATGTACATTTTGGTCCTTCCTTACTCTTTCAGTTTCTCATACCAGGGAGAAAATGCAGTGTTTACACATGTGAATCTGATCTATTTCACTGAAGAGTATGGTCTGAAGGTACATCTATTTACCTAGATGTACCTTCAGACCATACTATTTACCATCTATTTATCCTTCTTCATGTCAGAGTAGTACTCCATTATATAAAAAAAAAAAAAACACATCTTCCTTAACCACTCCTCAGTTGATAAGCATTTGGGTTGTTTCCAAGGTTTAGCTACTATAAACTGTACAACTACAAACATGAGTGCACAAATATTGCTATAGTATGATGTTTTTAATTCTTTTGGGAAGATAACCAGAAGAGGAATAGCTGGGTCAAAAGGGACTTCTAATCCTAGTTTTTCCAAATCTTTATGCTTTCTTCCACAGAGGTTGTGCCAGTCCACACTCCCACCAGCTCCTTTTCCCTCACAACCCATCCAGCATTTGTTATTGCTTGATTTTTTTTTTTTTTATGATAGACATTTTTTGGAGATGGAATCTTGGCATTGTTTTTATTTGCATCTCTCAAATCACGAGTGATGCTGAACATTTTTACATATATTTAATCACCATTTGTATTTCTTCTGCTGAGAAGGGTATGTTCATTTCAGATGTCCATTTTTGGATTGGGTCTTTACATTTTGGGGTCTGATTTTTTTTTTTTTTTTTTTTTTTTTTTTTTTTTTTTTTTTTTTTTTTTTTTTTTTTTTTTT
>PVKA01010340.1:0-64805 GCA_004027165.1 Ctenomys sociabilis
TTTAGCTTCTGTAACCATGCTTGCTGACCCCCCCAAAATGTACATGTCCTGACCCAAATTTGGACATAATGTATGTCTCCCCCAATCAAAATTGTCCCCGTACCCCCTAATGGCCATTTTAGCTTCTGTGACAATGCTTGCTTACCCCTCCCAGCCTGCGGTTTTAGGGCATAAAAGCCCTGCTGCCCAGCCCTCGGGGGGGCCCTCCTCCTTTTCTCATGGAGAGGCTACCCGGTGGGTACCACCTAAAATAAAGCGCTTCTTTTCTTTTGGACTTGCCTCATTGTCATCTGATTTTTGAGTTACAACACTTCCCAGGCAAGTACAAGGGCCTGAGTTCAATCCCTGGTTGCACACACACACACAAAAGATGAACTCCCCCCGGCCCCATAGAAATTCTTAGTGTTCAAGCTCAAGTGGAAGGAGCTTTTTTCTTGACTGTTCACTGGGAATCTCCTGTTTTGAAAGACTGGCCCTTTTGGAGATTCTTCTGTTAATTTTAAAGTTTCAGTTTGGCTATGTGGCATTTATATAAAGCGTGAATGAGTTCACTTTTGCTCTGATCTGTTGGAACCCGGGAGGGGTGCAGTCTAAACAATTTTATTTAATACAGGTTTCCAAATTTACATTTACTTAGCTTATATAATATATTTTGAATAAACGTTTGCATATATTTATAATCAATCCTGACTTAAATCCCATCGCTGCAACAAAACTTGCTTCAGAAGCTTTTAAGTGCCCCCAAAAAGAAAAAGACTTGCTTTTATTTTCCTATTTCATAGGCAGTTTTGCAAGTCTTTTAGTGCTTGGGTGGGGCCCATCACACCCTCTGCCAATCCCAGACCAAAAGTCTAAATTTGTCATCCTGTGGGATGTCAAATGAAACCATGTACCAAAGAAAAATAGTGACCGGCTCACTCACATGCGATCCTCCAGGGAAAGGAGAATTTGCCCATGTGAGAGGGTGCCCTGAACAGCAAACCTCTTCATGACACAAAGGCTCAGATCGACTGTCCTGGCGTGTGGGTCAGTGCCGTGAATCTGAGAGAGGCCACCAGGTGAAGTTTGAGTCTTAAAGACAGTGTTCATTTCCAGAGAATTCACTACAGAGAAACTGGATTTATCAGTCGGTGCGTCAAGGGTTTGATCCTGTAGATAGCTCAGCGTAGATAGCTCAACAGCCCAATAAGAAGCTCCACCAATACTGGCACCCAGACCTCCTTTAAAATATTTACCACCCTACGAAGGGTGGTGGCAAACGTTAATGTTAGCACTAGAGAGCCTTGAGTTTGAAGCCCGACTAGGCTACAAAGTAGAGTTTAAGGCCAGCTGCATAGCAAGACCCAACATCAAATAGACAAAAAAAAAAAAAAAAAAAAAAATCACCACACCACTGTCCTAAGGAGGGCATTTTTGTCCCCAACTTCAAACATAAATTTTACCCCTCTAGTCCTCTTCTGATTTTCTGTTTGACAACTGAACTTTGAGACAGAACTTGGCTTCTTAAGGGATCCTGTCTACAAGTAGTAGAGCATGATGATTTTTGTATTCGTAATAATCTACTTCTTAATGTACGTAAGATCTCTGTGTGTGCGCGTGCATGCGTGTGTAGATCTATCCCTGAGGATTGAACTCCTTCCTTTTTTTCTGGTACCAGGGATCTAATTTAAGACGTTGTGATTGCCTGGCAGGCACTTATAGTCCAATTTTTCTTTAAACATGGCTGTTTTATTTTATTTTTTTGAACCGGGGATTGAACTCAAGCCCATTGTACTTGCCAGAGAAGTGCTTATTCCTCTGACCCATATCCCCAGCCTTGATGCTGATACCTTTTTAGCAAGCCTATTTCCTCCACCCCAGGGCTAGTTGTTCTCATTGACATGAGTTTGCATATCTTTGTTTTGATGGCTATTTGCTGATTTTACTTTCTAATGTTTATGGAAAAAAAAAAAGCCTGTATTTTTCCTGCATTCTAAATTCCAAGTAAGAGAGGAGAAAACCCCACACGGTTGCCTCTAAATGGCCTACGAGCCTGTACCTGAAATCAGAGGTCTTTGTTGTTCCGCACTCCCGCATTCCCACTGTCCTCCTCCAAGGTCTAAGAAATTATGCTAGAGTCAGCGCCTGGCTGATACAGTGCTGCCAGTGACACAGCCAGAGGACCATCAGCCTGTTCTGGACAACCACCTGGAAAATAAAAAAGATGTTCTCTCAACATAACTAATTTTTCTTTAGGAATCCATTGTAAATTATTTCTCAGTTTATATAGTCTTGCCTGAAGTAGGTTGCCCTAATTTACAATGTATTTTCCCCTCTGTAACTACTGTTGGCAGAGATCCTACATTCAGGTTCCAACTGACTTTCAGTTGTTCTAAAGCTGTGTCTCAGGTTCTGCCCCAAGCCCTGGTTAATAGAGTTCTGACATTGCTAGGAAATGGCAGTGCCCTACCCACACACTGTACCCAGGTTTTTTTTTAGCCATCACCCACCAAGAAATGCATTTCTTTCTGTCTTTGCCCTTCCATCTTGAAAGAGTCCTGATGCTTTTGGGGTCATTTGAACCGCCCCTGACATGTGAGTGCATGAGTGTTCACAGGGGTAAAAGCTGAAACCCAGTTGCTGTCTCTGTTGCCTCCCGCTGAGGAGCAACTTTTAAAACCCCAATCCAAAGTCTGAGTCATTGTGAGCCTGGTCACATTGTTTGGTTTATGGTACTATAGGAAGGCCCTCAGCAGAGAGAACAACAGAGTCAAGGAAGCAGAGAGGGCACAAAGCTTCCTGTGGTGGCTGGGTAAAGAGCTGCGCACTGTGGGGCAGATGGGGACTGTTACGGGTCGCTCAGAATAGGAACCAGATCAGCCAGATTGGAATTTGGAAAGCCATTATTTACTGAGCTCAGGGCCCCTGGATCAGCTCTCACTCAGGAGAGGACCGAAAGGCGGCTTGCCCAGGAAGCAGGGAGGGGTTTTAAACTTGGAACCACATTGAGTTTGATAAACAAATTCATTGTCTGGCACAAAATAATGCTTTCAGAGTCATTGTGACCACTACTCAAACTTAAGTTTGCTGGGACTTTTGTTTCAGTTTCTAGTGAATTTGCACCTGAGTACCTGCAGGCAGCCTTGCATGGCCTGGAGGTTACAAGAAGTTAAAGCCCCTAATGGCCCTATTTACTAAACAACCTCGTATGGTGGGTGATATATTTACAACAGAAAGCACAAGATTTACATTTATAGCCTAAAATGTAAATTAACCCATTACAAGGACCGCACAAGGCTTTCCTAGGAAAGCTTCTAGGAGCAGGGCCTTTCATCCCTGGGGGATAGGCATTTTGTGTAGGCTCAGAGATCTGGTTCTTCCTTTCCTCTCTGTTCCTTCTCTCTACAGAGTCAGTTGGGCCTTAGGAGGAGCCCAGACTCTGCTAGAAAGCAGTTGAGTGGGCTAAATTTACAATGTGCAGTCTGATATCTAATGAGAAAGACTAGGAGATTCACATTCTGGTTTCATTTCTATCGTCTATTTAGAAACTCATTTGGTACTAGTAAAAAGTAAATACACACAGCTGATATTAAACTTAAATACACATACAAGGCCTGCCTCTGTGTAAACAGATTTACACTGTGTGCTGTGTGCATTTTAAAATAAACTGACTAAAGCACTTGGTTTTTGAGTATGACACATTTTTTTTTTCCTTTTTAGCAAAAAGTTTCAAGCTCCTTGAGTAAATATCTCTCAGTATTTCCAGAAGGTTTTGCTGAGTCTTTCTACTTCTTGGTGGAGTCAAAGGGAGTGGAAATGTTTGTACTGATGGTTGTTGTTTTGGGGGGATGTGCCCCCTCTCCTGATTGTTCACTTGCCATTAATTTCAGAGCTGCGTGGAAGGGAAGGGAGGGGGCCTTGGCTCCTAACAGCTGTGTCAGCCCTTGCTGTCAGCCAGTTAGCAGCTCGATTCAACTCCCCTAAGAACTACACTGAGGGAGGGAGAGAGTGACGGTGTCATTCACGGGATGGGGAGCATGGATCTCCGGACAAAGGCAGGGCCGAGAGAGCTCTGCTCATGATCGCATGGCTTTACTTGTTTCAATATTTGTTTCATTCACCTTATTTTAACATAACAATTCAACAATTTCCAGCCTACTAAGAGCAGCCCCTTGATTTTGTGCCTTCTGTTCTTGTGTTCAATAATCGCTTCCATAGAAGGCAGAGCAGCTATTTCACCTGCAGTGAAAGCATCTCTGTCCCCCCCCCCCCCCCCCCCCCCCCCCCCGCAACCGGGGATTGAATTCAGGCCCTTGCGCCTGCCAGGGAAGCGCTTATTCCGCTGAGCCATCTTCCCCGGCCCCAGTGAAAGCATCTCTGTGGGGACAGCGACAGGCCTTACAGTGGCTTCTATCCAGTACACTGGTGTTCCCTTAGGAACGTTCTTCTGTGTGTCTGGACCAGGTACATCTGTCTGGGATGGGTCTATAGTAACCTCCGGAGTCGCATAACCCGTGTATGGTATGCTCTTCTATTCTGCATCGTCCAAGCCCAAAGACGGTGCCCCTACATTTGTGACTGTCTGAATCGACTTAGTGCAAGCTCCTCGGGAAGCTGGTGGCGCACAGCCACAAAATGAAACACTTCCTTCACACGGCTCTCTCTGCTTTCAGTAGCTTCTTGCTTTTTCCCTCTTCCCATATGAGCTACCTTCTTGGTGGCCAGAGTCCTTGGTGCTACTTTCTGTAGTCCTGACGTGCTTTTTTTCCCTTGGGATGGCTTTGAGGTTGATGACCAAAGAGCAGACTTACTGAAATCTGAGAGAGTGGTGTTTCATCAAGACCCAACCCAGCGCTCTCCTTTAATTATGTGTTAGCTATTGCAGATAACAAATTTTTTTAAATGTATTTAGTACATGTCTACAGGGTCTCACTACACAGATCAGACTCCTAGTGATCCTCCTGTTTTCAGCTTCACAAGAGCTGGGATTACAGGCTTGCACCACCATGCCCCTGGGCAGGGCCAGCGCCTCATGCTGAGGGTCAAACCCAGCCGCCGCGCTCTGCCCAAGCAGGTGCTTTAGCCCACTGAGCTATCTGGCTGGCCCTACTTCGCCTTTTCTTACTAGCTTACATTTCCTTATGCATACAGTGAGCCAATTTTCCAGTAATTGGATTCGTATCTGAAGTTCCACAATAGTTTTTCCCTTAGTAGTAATCAGTGTTGTGCTATTTCCCGTGGCTACCGCCAACGATTCCTCATCTCCCATCCTTTCATCCTTTCCCTTCCCAAACCATGTTTTGTGAGCCTATGGTACCAAATGAATGTGAAAATGAACCGTTTCACAGCATATTAGGCCTTCCGTACCCA
The DNA here is from genome assembly GCA_004027165.1 of Ctenomys sociabilis. Taxonomy (NCBI): domain Eukaryota; kingdom Metazoa; phylum Chordata; class Mammalia; order Rodentia; family Ctenomyidae; genus Ctenomys; species Ctenomys sociabilis. The sequence continues at coordinate 5,350 of PVKA01010340.1, forward strand.
CAGGTTCTGTAGACATGGATTCAACTAACTACAGATTGAAAGCATATTTTTAACAAATTTTGGGTGTGCATCAAATATATGTACATTTTTTCTTATCCTTCTTCCCTAAACAGTATCATTAACCGTATTTGTATAACATTTCCGCTGTGTTAGGTGTTACAAGTAATAACAGATAATTTAGAATACACGGGGGGCAGCGAGATAGCTCAGTGAGCAAGCCTAGGCGAGCGCCTGCTTAGGCAAGTGCAGGGCTGAAGTTTGATCACTGGCACCACATGCTGTGCTAATCCCACCCCTCGGGCAGGCTGAGCCTGTGCATCTGGGCACAGTGGCACAGGGCTGTAATCCCAGCGCACAGGGCTGTAATCCAGAAAGCAGGAGGATCACTGTGAGTCCAAGCTGTATAGTGAGACCCTGCAACCACCAAATACATAAGAAATAATAATAAAAAATAAAATACATGGGAGAAAGTGAGTAGATTGTAGGCATTTACTCTACATTTTTTTTTTTTTTTTTTTTTTTTTGTGGCAGAACCAGGAATTGAACTCAGACCCTTGTGTTTACCAGGGAAGTGCTTATTCCACTGAGCCATCTCCCTGGCCCCTACTATACATTTTATATAAGAGGATATAACATCCAGAGATTTTGGTGTCTGGGTCCAGGAACAACGATCCCTTCTGGATCCGGAGAGTTAATACTTAACACTTTTGTTTTGGCACTGTATGGAGGTATAACAGGTTATAAAGCTCACTGCTATTACTCCTATAACAAAAAAAAAAAAAAAAAAATCAAAAGAAAAGCATAGCAATCTTTATTTATTCACCCAGTTTTTCATGACACAGAAACCCTTAGAAATTAAGAACTCCCAAAGAAAATGCTGGTTCTATGCTTAGGTTTGACAAAGAATGGACGATCATGTAGAAATGCAGCTGGAGGGCCATAATAATGAGTTGAGCTGTAAACAGCTATAGTCAACAACTTCTTCAGATAACTCACTATGATTGTGGAATGCTGGACTGTATTGGGTTGTGTTGCTGAGTTCAGGCACCTAAATTGGTTTAATAACAATCTTTGACATGTCTAGACAAAAAAGGGGGTATACAAAGAAAGAATCATGATGTGTGTGTATAAATAGTACAGTTAGGATAAATATGCCATGCTTCTGCATAATTCTATGAGAAGCAAGATTTGCACTAATAGTGGTTGGACAAGATATTATGTCGGCTTCTAGAACTATGGACAACCACTAGGAAGATAGCAAGGTAGAAAGTATTAATTATTGAATCATTGGTATAATTCAGGTATAAAAAGTAAGATAAGTAAATAGCTACACTCTCTTAATTCACTGATTAGAGACATCTGCTATAATAATGTCTGTAAGTATAATATCATGTATATACCTTGTACTGTACCAAAACATTATGAAAACAGTTTGAAATGTATTAATTTATCGAATCTGTCCTGTTAATTTGTCTTGAAACTGTCTCATTGCTATTTGTTCTTCAATAAAATAAATTTTTAAAAAAAGATATGTAACTGGTTAACAGGATTTGACTTAATGATAGTAACTGAGAGAGGGGATCCAGCAGACCCGTCTGTTTGGATTCTTCTTGGGCTCTGTGTGGCATTCCTTTCTCCTGGGGACAGGGTAGGACCCCTCTGGATAGTGTCTTGTGATTGTCATACAGGTCAAAGGTTTTCTTATGGCCAGCCCTTGCACAGGGAAATAGGGGAAGGTTAGAGTAACTACTAAGCCTCTGGCTTGTTTCGGAGAGGAAAGATTTTCCAGTTTTCATGACCTGCCTTAGCAAAGAGGAATTCTGGTTTCTGTGACTAATTTTGAGAGAAACCAAGAAGGGAAAGAGGCAGGAGAGTGGAAAGTCAGACAAATCTTGATTCTGAAGCTGCTTCTGAGACCTTTGATTCTCATCTAGTTCAAAATACTTAGAATACCAAATCCCCATACCTCATGGCACTGTGATCGGAGCTCCAGTGGCAGGTAGGGAATTCCCACCCCAAGCATTTCTTCAATTCTCTGTGGACAACCGTTGAGTTTTCTATCTACTGTCAGAGCCATAACTCAGCTCTGACGGTCTGCCTGGAGTTCACGTCATACTTCTCAGGTTGAGCGCTTGGTCCTTCTCCCATCTCCGAGGCCAATCTCAAGTCCCAGTTGTACTTCTGACTGACTTGCCACGAAACAGAGGTTCCACAACCCCTGTGTTGTGTTTAATTAGTTGCTAGGATGGCCCACACAGCCACAATCATTCTTCATTTTGTGCCACTCCAGCCTCAATGTTCAAGAGGCTTTTGATTTTCCTTTAAGTACAGTAAACTTATTGCTGTGTCAGAGGCCTTTGCACTAAGTGCGTCTTCCTCATGAAGGAATTTTGAACGACTGGCCCCTTAGACTTAGAGGTTATTGAAAAGTACTGCTCAGTCAAGTTGTCCAGGCCAGTGTTCTTCAAATTACTATGCAGACAAATGTTTGTACAGAGTCTTATTAAAACAAGGATTCTAGCAGGAGGCCTGGAGGTGGGTCCTTGACATTCTACATTCTTAACAAGCCTCCAGGATGTCCAAACTTCTGTTTGAGGGCAACTCTTGTTGTGAAGAATCTCACTGAGTGCCTGGAGGAAGAGGTAGTATGTCAAGACCTGAGAGGCCTGCCTGCCTCTATCGCATGAAAGCCCTGTAAACAGCCCTAGACTGCAGTGAAGTTGTTTCTTGCATTCTGAACAACTAAAAAATACATTAAGATGCAAGTCTTTTTGATGAAAGAGGGGCTTCTGGAAACTGTGGACAGATTGAATGAAACTAAAACAAAAGGAAGAAGCACTGTGTTGATGGCAGTGAAGATAGCCTTTGTGAAGTGAACGCAGGTTCTGCTGTTGACTGCTGCTGCCCTGCACACACACGTGTGCACATGCAGGCACACACACACACACAGGTGTGCGCACACTTTGTAGGCCACGGTGCCTTACTTTTCCCTGACACAGGCAGATTATCTCCTTTCTTCTCTCCAAAGGGCACCTCTTCTCATCCACCGAAGCGTACAGTTCAGTATCTTGGTCTGGTCTGAGTACCAGTAATGGTGCTTCACCGTACAAAACCAGGAACCATTTTTGTAGTGTGTATTTCTGAACAGAAGAACAAGTAGGAACCGGTTTGTTGGAGTAATAAACACAACCGTCCTAGCAGATTTTTTTTTTTTGTAGTGATTAGTCTGGCTCTTGTACCATCGGCTAATCCATAGCTGATCTTTTGATGAGGCTATGTGTCACTTCCCTTGGCTTAACCTCGTGCAAGTGATAAGATGTCATGATAACCTCGTGCTGCTTTCCTTTATCCCACTAAGTTCCCCTTGGCTCTTTTCCCACAGGACTTCTGCTGGGTGATTGAACTTTGGATCTCAACGCAGAAACATGGCCATGGTAAGTGCTGGAGTGAGTGCCTCACCCACCTGGTGCCAGCCGCAGACAGGTACAGGATGTGTACTCAGGGATTGTTGGCTTAAAGCATCTGCTCGACGGGAGAAGGACAGGAAAAGGCTGTTTCTTGTTCCATTTTTTTGAGCATTGTTTTAATTTCTTTCCAAAGTGCTGAGGGACTTGACTTTGAAAATTAATTCAGAGAATCTTTTGAATGCTTTTAACATCCTGAGAAGACAGAAGCAAGTTCTAGTTTTACACCTGTAGGGCACTCCATACTCATTTTAGAACACTTAGGCAAATAAAAAGGAAAACCTTTTTATTTGGCAGGTTCTATGCGTTTTGGCGAAGCCCGTCACCTCCAGCTCATGGGTGGGAATGTTCCTTAGCAACTCAGGATGCTCACCATCTGCCTCCTGCTGCTGCTTTCCACTGTGACTGACCCCTCAGGACTCAGTTATCTGATCTTTGCAACAGGCGTGGAATTGGATCCCTTCGAAAGTTTGTAAAGTTTCACACTGACCTGGAAGCTGAGCCCCTTAGCTGCAAACCCGGTTCAGCCTAACGCTGGCCATCTGCTCTCCTCCCACCCAAAGAAGGTTCTGAATAGGAAAACAATTTAGATTCTTGGTCTTCTGGGAGGGAATAAAGAAGTAGAACCTTATACCTGGAGAGAAATTAGAGATCCCCCTGCTGTAGATGCTTTCCTTTAGGAAGATCAACTATTTGGGACACTGAGTTAGTGTTCTCTTGAAAATCCATTTTGACATCAGAGATTTTACCATTTCCTTTCTGATGCCTAATAGTCAAAAGACATTCATGTCTGACTGCAGTTCTGTTATGTTTTCACGTGAACTGCATAACCACTTCATACAGAAATGTCTATGGTAGCCCTGCCTCATATAGATGTGGTGGCTCTGGGGGCCCAAATTGCGCAGGGCACTCTTTCTGTCTTCTGGGTGTGAATATTAACCAGGTGACCTGTGAGTATGCTCTGCAGATGACCTTGGTTGCTGTCTTTCCTCCCAGGTCCTGTCTTTCCATCACAACTGGTTTTACTAGATCAAAAAAGGACTCTTTAAAAGAAAAAAACCGTGGGATATAGTTACAATATTGAAATTTTCAACTATTTTCTATCATTTTATTTTAGACCCTATTCGGGGGAAAATGTTAAATAACAGTAAGAAAAGCATAAATCATAGTTACATATTCTGCTTCCCATTCCACAGAGAGTATAGGAAATGCTTAGAATAAAACGATACATGAAATAGGGTACAAAAGGTATTGTTAGTTAGACATGGTGGCACACACCTGTAATCCCAGATGCCCTAGAAGCTAAAGCAGGAGGATCACAAATTCAAGACCAGCCAGGGCAATTTAGCAAAACCCTGCCTCAAAATTTAAGAATCATAAGGCCTGGGATATAGTTCAGTAGTGAAGCATTTGGCTGGCATGTGTAAGGCCCTGCGTTTAATCCCCTGTGCTTCCAAGAAAGAAATTATTTTTTTCCCATTAATCTATGCTAATTTATGTGTTTTTTTTTTTTTTTTTTTTTTTTTGGTGGAACTGGGGATTGAACTCAGGCCCTTGTGCTTGCCAGGGAAGCGCTTACTCTACTGAGCCCATCTCCCCAGCCCCGCTAATTTATGTTTGTACAACACTATATAATATTAAAAATATTTACTCTAATATTACATTTGATAGCATATTAAAATTACGCTAGTATGTTAAACTAGTGTACTCAAAATACTTTAATGTGTAAGATTGTTTTAAATTTTCCAGCTTCTCTACAGTGACTGTATTTTACTTACTTGTTTTGGAGTCAGCCAGGGTTGAGCCCAGGGCCTTGCACAGGCCAGGCTTATAGCTCTAGCACTAAGTTTACCCTTGTAAAATCCTATTTTGAGATAAGGTCTCAGATAAGTGGCTCAGTCTGGCCTCAAACTTCCCATATTCCCGCCTCATCCTCCCCAGTACCTAGGATCACAGCATTGTACCACTGCTCCTGGCAACAATGACCTTATGGTTTAAAAGCCACTGCATTTGATTATTTCTAAGTAGTCTTAAGGCAGTATAAATTGCACATAGTGACATGCACAGCCTTTAAGGTTATTAGTTGAGTTCTGACAGATGAATGCACACATGCACCCAACTCCTCCCACAGAATAAGATGTTTTATTCCTGCAGGAAGCTCCCTCCTGCTCTTTCTAGGCCAGTCAGCACTCAGTTCTTCGCTCCAGCCTGGAAACACCAGTGTTCCGCTTGCTGTCCCTAGGGATGACCTTTGCCTGTTCTAAGAACATCCTGTAGTACAAGAAAGTGTGGTCCCTTTCGTGTCTAACAGAGCATCCATGTTGCTGTACAGAAGGGCGGTTTGCTCCTTCAGTCCTTTTCAGTGCTCATTAATATTCCATTGCTTTAAATTCTAATCTTTCTAATACCATCTTCCCAATTAATATAATAGCCACATATCTCGTCAATTGCTATGGCGCCTATTTCCCCTGTTTCACTTTTGTCACTCTTTCCTGCATGCCGTTTCCTTTGTCTGCACAGTGAGCCTCCTGGGGCTGGGTGGGCCCCTCTCTTCCTTGAGCAGATATTGGTACATTATGCCCTGAAATTTAATCAATACAGATATTTACAGGGCAAACAAAGAGCACATTTCTTGAGCTTTTTCCTGGAAGAAGACAGTCATTTATAATGCTGAACCACATCTCTCTTCTTGAGTCATCTTGTTATATATTAATTTTCATCTCCTAATAGTACCCCTATCTGCAATCCAGTGTGCTATGAAGTTCAATGCACTGTTTGAATACCATCCAAAAATTTGTCAATACTTGAGTTCCAAACAATCCCTGTGAAACATTTTATTCAGAAAGGGTTTTAGAGCTGGGGGTATAGGTCAGTAATACTGTTTGCTTAGCCACATACAAGGGGCTGGGTTCAATCCCCAGCAGCTGTGCCCCTGCTTTCAAAAAAAAAACAGCTAAGTTAAGTTGCGTTGGAATTTTGGCAGCAATTCACCAGATTGAAGATAAATAGAACAAAAGAGATAAGTGAGGCAGGGGAGATAGCTTGGCTGTCTAAGCAAGCTCCTGCCTGGGAAGAGCAAGGACCCAGATTCCACCCCTGATACTGTGTGCTGTGCTGGTGGGTGCACTATGCTGACCACCAAAACCAGGCGTGGTAGTGCACTCCCGTAGTCCTAGCACTGGGGAGGCTGAGACAGGGGGATCATTAGGAGCCCAAGCTGCATAGCGAGACCCTGTACCAAATAAATAAATAAATTTAAAAAAGAGAGATAAGTGGCCTGTATCAGATTCCTGTGACTGCTGTAACCAAGTGCCTTAGACTTGGTCATGACAAGATTAGAAATGTATTACATCGCAGTTCTCAAAGTTAAAACCCCAACATCAAGGTGTCGCATGGCCCGTGCTCTCCTGAGACTTCCGATCCTCTTAGGCGTTCCTTGCTTGCTGCTGTACAGCCCCAGTCTCTGCCCGTGTCATCTCACAGCATTAGCTGTGTGCGTCTCTGTCTTCACGTAGCCTTGGACTAGGGCTGTCCTCCCATGTTGGTTCAGGGACCTAGACTACTCCACGATGACCTCATTCTAACTACTAACACTTGCAGTAGCTCTATTTCTGCTTTTGGCATCACCCTATAGGCTTCTGTTGAAGACTAGGTATCAGGAAGACATAAAAGAATCTCACTACTTATTATGGCAAAGTGGTTGAAGTCATATTTAAATAATGATGATGGTGGTAGGGTGCTGATAGCTATCCAGTTTGAGTTTTTGTTTTATTATATCTTTTTATTTTTATGTATTTAGTACAGGGTCTACAGGGTCTCACTATGTAGTTTCAACTCTTTTTTTTTTTTTTTTTTTTGTTTTTTTGAGACAGGGTCTCCCTATGCAGTTCAGGCTGGCCTTAAGCTCACTTTGTAGCTCAGGCTGGTCTCGAACTCACAACAATCCTCCTGCCTCAGCCTCCTGAGTGCTGGGATTACAGGCCTGCGCCACCACGCCCGGCTGTAGATTCAACTCTTGTAGTGATCTTTCTGTTTTCAGCCTCCCAGGCACTGGGATTACAGGCGCCCACCACCACTCCCAGTCTCATTCATCATCTCAGTGTGCCCTGGGGGCGGGGCCCGCACAGCATGCTGGGGACCCAGCCCCAGTCTCTGTATCTGCTAAAGCAGGCGCTGTAATCGGCTGAGCTATCTGGCCAGCTGGAGTTTTTGTTTTACAATTTCCTTTTTTCAGATTCTATGCCAAGTACTTTCTATAGTATCCAGTTTCATCATTACAACAATCTTGTGTTGTTATAATTATAATTATGTTATTATTATTCCTAACACACAGGGTGAAAAAATGAAACTTCCTATTGACAATGCAACTAGGCAGGTTTGCAGGTTGACTACAAACCCACTTCGTTGCTATGCTTCTGCCCCCTACGGAGGTGACAGGGACTTCAACTCAGCCTAGATTCGTTTTGTGTGTGTGTGTCATACTGGAAATTGAACTGAAAGCCTCTGTTCTGAGCCCCTTTTTAATTTTTTAATTTAGAGAGAGTCTCACTGAGTTGCTGATGCCGGGCTTAAACTTGCATTCTTCCTGCCTCAGCCTCGCAGAGTTCGGGGACTGCCAGTGTGAGCTTCCATGTGTGGCTCCGGGCAGATTCTTAACATATTGTCTCAGAAAAACATTTCAGGACACATCCCTGAGAAGCATAGGCAAGTCATCACGTAGAACCAGAACCAGAGAACTCTGCACTTGGAGAGAAAGAATATGGGTAGTTGGTGGGTAAGGCCTACTATGATCTGAGGTTAGGGGTATTTATGTGGTCTTGGATATCCTTGAAATGGATGATCTAGTATGTTTGTTTGTTTTACTTATTATTTACCTAGTGCTTGGTTTTTTATTTGTTTTTGGTTTTAAGGTCAGTTTGCCCATTAGTGGACTACAGCAAGAAGTGACCATCAACCAGGTTAAATACACAGTTTGTATATGTTTGGCGCGTAGACCTGTAATAGCCAGTGAATAATACCTGTACTGTTTCTTTGATGGTGGAAGCTTTTGGGATTTATAGATCTATAGTATGAGAAATAAAAGACAGGTCAACTTTATAGACTCATAGTATCTTTAAGATGGTAAGGATTTAGGGGTGAGGAGCTGGAAGAAAGACAGGCCTCAGGGTGGAGAGGCTTTGTAATTTTGGGTAACTTCGGTATGTCTTAAAGTTGCATTTTCCTACATCTTCCTCCAAGTTACAATTCCATCATCTCCTTTTTACCTCTCTTTATTTCCTCTGTCCTAACCCGCTGTTCCCCGCTGAGCTTCTCACAGGAGTTTGCTGAGTACTCCCTCCATCCTCAACCTCTGGACAGTATACTCACCGGGGTTTTCTGTGTCCCCAGGACTGGTCCTTTTCAGTCATACTTGATGGGTTCCCTGTCTCTGCTGGACCTGTACTGGGTCATCTTGTCAAATACCACCCACATGCTAATGTAGACCAGTGTGTGTGTGGGGGTAAGACACGTGTTATTGTGCTTTTTTTTTTTTTAAGATAAAAGATGTTGGGGGCTGGGGAGATGGCTCAGTGGAATAAGTGCTTGCCTGGCAAGCGGAAGGGCCTGAGTTCAATCCCTGGTTCCACCAAAAAAAAAAAAAAAAAAAAGAAAGATCAATTACAGCGTTGGGTCTTTGAGGTAAGCACTTGGTTTCTAAAAGATTCACCACCACTGCTTTAGACTCTTCTGCACTTCCTTGGTTTGACCAACTGTCCTTTGACAGTTCCACTTGGACATTTAGCGGACATCCCAAACTTAGCAGCTCTGAAAGTAGAACTTCTAAATCTTCCCTTCCTACCCCTCGCCATGGCGGATCTCGAAGTTCTCCAGTTTTGCCCATCTGGATGAAGGGCAGCACATTTCCACCCAGCTGCTCTGAGAAAATGATTTAGAGCTCAGCTTGATTCTCCTCTTTCCTCACCTCCCACGCCTAGCCCATCATCAAGTTATGTCCCCTTTGTTCCAAAGCATATGCCACATCTGCCTGTTTATCCTATCTTTGCTGTTTCACCCCCATCCTGCATCGCTTCCCACTCCCTGCTGGTCTCTGCCTCTCCCTACAGCAGCTCCAGTAATCTTTTAAATATGTAAATGCGATGACACAGCCCCATCTCCTGGCTTCAAACCTGTCAGTGGCTTCTTCTCGTGCTTAGAATAAAATACAGACACCTTACTCTGCCTGAAAGGGCAACCTTGCCAGGGCCCCAGCTCATTTCTTTGATTTGCTTTCCTTCTTTCATTTTTAACTTTTATTGTGGAAATATTTAAATACATAGATAATCACAATATTAGCCGGGCACGGTGGCGCAGGCCTGTAATCCCAGCACTCGGGAGGCTGAGGCAGGAGGACTGTTGTGAGTTCGAGACCAGCCTGAGCTACAAAGTGAGCTTAAGGCCAGCCTGAACTACATAGTGAGACCCTGTCTCAAAAAGACAAAAAAATAAAAATAAAATAAATAGATAATCGGCAATATTATAAGGACCCCTTTGTGTATGCACCTATCAATGATTATCAACTCAGTCAATTTTATTTCCTTTTTGTAGGGGCAGCATTGGGGGTTGAGCCAGGGCCTTTGTAGTGAATTCATCTGTAGCTCTTTTTTAATTTTATTTTTTATTTTGAGTCAGGGTCTTGTTAAGACACCCAAGTTGCCTAGGCTGGCCCCCGATTTGTCTTCTTGCTTCAGTCTCCCCGAGTGCTGGGATCACGCCCGGTTTGTTTCCTCTTTATCTTTAATTCCTCACACCTGTGATTTGAAGCCCATTCCAGCTGTCATTTCATCTGTAAACACACTTTCCCTTCAAGCTGCTTCCTGTCATTCATCTCTCAGCCTAAATGTCACTGCTGAGAGAAGCCCTACCCAAAACACGGCTTTGTAATTCTTCCCACCATATAGAATATTAATTTGTTGGCGTGCAGCTTCCTCTCAACTATAGCATCAGCTCGGGGCGAGCAGGAAGGGTTTGTCCCTTGGTCACTTTTGTGTCTCTTGCACTTGAAATAGTATCTAGGCCATGGCAGGTGCTTAGGTAGTGTTTGCTGAATGAGATGCCTCGGTGTTGGCAAGGGCCCGCCTCACACTCTGTGTCTTCCTCATACTCTGTGTGCTCAGGCGACCAAAGGAGGCACCATCAAAGCTGCTTCAGGATTCAATGCCACTGAGGATGCCCAGACCCTGCGCAAGGCCATGAAAGGGCTTGGTAAGTCCCACTGGGAGGGAATTCTCTTTTTTGTGTTGTATGCCACAGTAAGTCAGGCATGCATCTTGGCAATCGGGGATAAATCTTAGAACACAATGGAAGCAAGTTGGCTTTTTAAGACAAAGTAGATGAGGGGGTGTATTAGCTTTCTATTGCTGTCACAAAAACACTTGAGTGAATCAGTTTAAAAAAGAAGAAAGCCTTACAATTTGGGTTGTTTTAGTCAGTGGTGAGTTGGCCCCTTGGTTGTGGATTTGTAGCAAGAGAGTCCATCCAAGTGGAGTTCGGAGCTGCGGAAGCTGGTTCACATTATGGCCAGGGGGAAAAAAGAGAGGAAGAGGAGGGATTGTGGCCCCAAGAGTCCCTTCAAAAACAATGTCCTCCCACTGGGCTCCATCTCTTAAAGGTTCACCACCTTCCATTAGCACCAAGCTAAGGATTAGCCCTTTAATGTCCCTGGGGGGACATTTTTGGTCTACAGTTTAATAAAGGGCATTAATACTGCTTCACTTTAACACAGATGTTTAAATGTAATGGCACTCAGTATGAATTTCTCCCACTGTTTTAAATCTGCTTTGAAACTGCAGAATTGTATTTGATTTCTACTTAGTACTGGCACATGTTGTGTCATGAGGTTTACAAAGCAATTCCACTAACATTATCTCATAAGATAGGTGCAAAGACTCTGTGATTAGTGAGAGAAGCTAATATTTTGGTTGCTTTATTCCCGTGTTACAAATGTGAAAGTGAGACTCAGGGGAGCCTAAGAAACTCTCTGCAGGTCACGTAGGAAGTAACTCTGAGCCGGCCCTCACACTTGGCAGCTCCTGTCTACAGCTCAGACCTGCTGGTTCTTTTTTTTTTTTTGTAGCCCAATAGCTGTTTTTTTTTAAATTTTTTATTTTTCTGTATTTTAGGGAAGGGGCTACAGAGTGTTCAGGTCTCACTGCTAGACTGGACTTGCAGTGATCCTCCTGTTTACAGCCTCCTAAGAGCTGGGATTGCAGGCGTGCGCCACCACGCCCAGTCTAGACCTCCTGGTTCTAAGTGTGCATCGTTCTCCTCGAGTGCATCCACAGGGGGCTGTGGTGAGATGCAGCTGCGGCTATCCCAGCGTGTACTGTGAGGGTCCTTATGTGAGAAGGCTCATGAACCTCCCAGAGGCCGAAGGCCTCCTGCTGCGTGGGTGGCCATTCAGGACACACAACAGGATAACCTGCCTCCAAGGCCTTGCACGGCTGGATATTGGCCAGATATTTTTGGGTGAAAACACTTGACTGGGAGACTATTTCTCAGTCTTCCTATCCAAAGAGTTCATTTTACTTAGCTTCACTGCTATGGATAAAAACAACAGCTGTAACAATAATAGCACATGTTTATTAAGCTCTACTATTGTGTCAGGCCTAGGTGCTTTTATGTTGACAACAGCTTGCTTTATTGATTAAAGGCAGAGGTCAGGGAGGTTGGCTGTCTTGCATGTGCAAGTTGGAACTAGCAAGTGAGAGTCAAGATTCCAGGCAGGGCCAGCCAAATAGCTCAGCAGATTGAAGCACTGGCAAACAAACACAGGGGCCGGAGGTTTGACCCATGCCAGCCTTGCCACCCAGGGCACTCTGGCAATTGAGACTGGATATGGTGGCCTATACCTGTAATCCCAGCTCTTGGGAGGCTATAAACAGGTGGATCACTACGAGTCCAATCTAGTAGTGAGATCCTGAACACCCTGTAGACCCTTCCCTAAAATATAAAAAAAAAAAAAAAAGATTCCAGCCAATTCCAGGTAGGTTATATCAGGCAAAGCAACTCTACAGCTGGAGTCTGAGCCCTCGAGCCGTCCAGCTGACCACTTCTGAGCAGCACATTGTCCTGACTGTGTATTCTTCTCATTTTCTTGCTTTTGTAAATAAAATGGAAAATGTACCAGGCCCACTGTGGTGGATTGCTGGCTGGAGGTCAGTTTATAGCACCCAGTTGAACTGAAGCAGTGTGGTGCTGGGCGTGCGGGGCTCACCTGAGGGCCGTTGCTGACAGTGTGACAGAACTGGAGAGGAAGAAGCTTAGGAGCTACAGGAGCAGTTAGGAGCTGTAGGTTCTCTTGGAGGACCTTGTCATGCTGGCTGTCTTGATGAACTAGGTTTTTCTCGTCATCAGAGAAGCTCAAGACCTTGTTGTCGCTGAGAATGGCTACAGTTCACTGGGGTGCGGGGAACTTGGTCCTTACTTTGAGCATCATTTCTCAGCTCCGGAGGGGAAGTTGATATGCTGTTCAGGGTCCTGGAGAGGCTTATCGTGCTGGCTTTCCTGATACGGACATAGCTGTCCTCGTTGGAGGAGCTCAGGACCTCACCGTTGTGCTTTCCATGGGAGCTCTGGTTCTTACTTGGAGCATCACGTCCTGGCTCCAGGGCAGATCCTGTATCCCGCTGGCACAGATTTTCTAGCTTCCATCACTGGCCTTTGAGCCATCCTAGCGCAGATCCATGAAACAGCCCTGAGTGAGACATTGTCGTGGGCTCTAGGCCTCCAGTTGGACTCGTGTGGTCATTGTGATGAGCTCTAGGTCCTCAGCTGGTCTTGTACAGGACATTGCCATGGGATCCAGGCCCTCAGCAGGATTCTTTGGTCTTCAGTGTGCGGACAGATTTCCTGCACTTTTTGTATATGACTCTTTGGGTGAGTGCTCTAAAGTAATTCTCCAAATTATATGTCCTGTATTGTTCCCTTGCAAAACCCCGAACTACAACACCTACCTTTTTTTTTTTTTTTCTTTCTGGATTTATCTTAGTTATAGAGAAAGAACACTGTGACTCAGGATGTGCACGACTTACGTTCAGAATTCTGAAGGCGTCAATTCCCAGTACTGCCTAACTACACACACACACTTTCTAATGCCTGGTCCAGGTGGTCAAATAATCTATAAATACGACAGTACAGAAACCTTTGCAGTCAGTTTGTGGTAGGGTAGTGCTAAGAGGGGCACAGATAAGACCTTGTAGGGTGGTGGTGGTGAACTTGTGGCACACGCATGCCACACAGGGCTCTTTGTGTCATTGAAGGTTGTATAAGGTTTTCCATCGCTGCTGAGGGATGAAGGAGAGAAGACATTTCATTGGGAAGCATCCAGGCGAAACTTGCTGGAGGATGTAGAATTTGAGATGAGCCCCTGGGCAAGGAGATAAGTGGAGAATGTGCCCGGAAGCCGGAGCACGGGAGAAACTGGGAATGGGGCCGGGAAGATGGCTCAGTGGAATAAGCGTTTCCCTGGCAAGCGCAAGGGCCTGAGTTCAATCCCTGGTTCCGCAAAAAAAAAAAAAAAGAAAGAAACTGGGAATGTATGGAAAGCAGCTTGCAGCGGCAGCAGGAGGAGGCCGGACGGGAGTGCTGAGGGATAGGAAGTACTAAAGGGAGGGCCTGGCAGTGCCACTGAGAGCCACCTGGAGGGTCACAGGAGTGCAAAGGGACTGTCCAGGCCATTGCAAATGTCAAAGTCGTGGTGCTAGATAGAGGCAGCCAGGGAGACATGTAAGTCAATAGACTGCTTGTGAAGGACGTCAGGAGACGCGAGTGTTGTTCACTTAGGTAAAGAGTCAAGTTTAAGAATTTGCCTGCTTGGTATTGTTTTATGTGGCTATTTACAATGGAAAATAGGAGTTTGCAGAGGGGCTCAGTGCCCTATAGGAAATCCAGGAGGCCACGAGGAGCCATGGTATGTTTCTGAGCAGGTAAGGAGTATGATAAGAGTTTTTCCTTTTTCTTATTTATCTATTTATTTATTTTGTGTTACTAGTGATTGGACCCAGAGCCCTTTCACAGAGCTAAATCACCAATCCTTTCATTGTTATTTATTTATTTATTTATTTTTCTAAATCTAAAAATAAGGCCTTACTAAAGCACTGAATTCCCCAGGTCGGGTTCTAATTTTGAGATTCTCCTGCCTCGGCTTCCCGGAGTGCTGGAGTTGCAGGCGTGTGCTGCCGTGCTCAGGGTGTCTTTCCATTTAGGAAAGTGAGAGTTGCAAGATCCTGGCAAGATGAATGAGGAATGAACAATGTTAGTGAAAATTTTTACAGTTTACTGAAAAGAAACCCTGTAGTTCTCTGTTGGAGTTGAGTAGGAGCATGCAAAAAGGATGCAGAGAGAATTTGCATAATTTGGCAGGAGATTTGAATGTGAAGGGGGAGTTTGGAAACCACCGGAGCTATCTTGAGGGTTCAAACTTGGCAGCTGGAGGAAAGATAGCACTGTCACAGAAACAGGAGACAAGCAAAAGGGAACGCATGCGCCTTCCCCCTCCGCCTGGGGAGTCTGAAGAAGCAGAGGACCATGGGATCTGGTCTGTCATTTCTACCTACTTAAGGTTTTGGAAATGTGTTATGTAAAAAGGGAAATGGGAAAATTAGTTTGAAAATGGAAATTATAGGAAAGCTGGCTTGAAAATTAGAATCACAGCTAATAAATTTTTTTATTAGCCATTCCAGAGATCAAACTTAGGACCTTGCACTTGCCCGGCAGGCTCTTATGCCACTGAGCTATCTCCCTAGTCCCACAATTATGATTTTTTTTTTTTCTTTTCACAGAACTGGGGTTTGAACTCAGGCCCCTGTGCTTGCCAGGAAAGTGCTTATTCCACTGAGCCATCTCCCCAGCCCCCACAATTGTGATTTTTAAAGTACACTTAATATGCTGAGCAGCCGGTTTAAACTATAAAATGCTAAATCAGTTAGAGGAAAAGTATGTATGAGTTGTGTCAAAGCTCAGAGAAAATAATAAAGAGGGAAAGGGTAAATACGCAAAAAGTATGAGACCCAGAAGGATATGAAAAGAATTCCAGAGGAGAGGAAAAAGAATGATTCCAGAGAACATTTATTGAATATATAGTAAGTGGTAGGCTCTGGGTTAGGTAATTCTCTGAATTATTTTATGGGCCACTTGCAAGAGCCCAGTGAGAGTGAGGACTGTCATTCCCAATTCGCAGATAGGGAAACTGATGCTTAGAGAAATGAACTGTGTTACTACTTAAAGGGCAAGCTAAGACTCCAACTATTTTCCAGTAAACTAGAGATATTGTTTTTTTCTGCGCAAAATTTCAGTGTTTGGTCAGGGCAGGTGTCCCCAGAGAACCTACTTTCCCACTTGCTGTCAGTCGAAGTCACTCATCTCCCCTGTCCCCACAGGCACTGACGAAGATGCCATCATTAAGGTCCTGGCCTACCGCAACACGGCCCAGCGCCAGGAAATCAGGACGGCCTACAAGACCACCGTCGGCAGGGTAGGTGCAGTCCCCTGCTCCCCGTGGGGGACAGGGACTGTCAGGCAGCACGGAAGCAGGGCCTTTCTCACACGATGAACGAGGGGTCCTGAGTTTTAAAAGATAAGTCTTTTGTCTTGTGTTTAATTTGTTTATCTGCATTTAAAAGAAACTGTTGGCAAAGATTAATAGGAAATAATCCTGAATTAGTGGGAAAAGAGAGACAACACTACTGAAACATGGGTATTTTTCCAACTGAACAAAACCTCTTAGATACTTCTTTCTAAACATATGGTGATATAATGAAAAATCTCTTCTGTTTGTTCTTTTTCTTTCCTGAATATACAAATATTAAAATACCATTGAAAGGCCAGGCATGGTGGTGCACATGCCTGTAATCTCAGCACTTGGGAGGCTGAGGCAGGAAGATCACTGTGAGTTGAAGCTAACCAACCTGCACTACAGTGAGTTCAAGGCCAGTCTGAACTATACACAGTGAAACCCTATCTCAATAAAACAAAAATAAAAAATAAAAACAAAACAAAAATAAAAAAACCCTAATTAAAAACCTAGTGTTTCTTCTCTAGATGTTTTTTACAGATACAATTTCAGTATTCTCCTTTACTACTGGTATAGTTTATAGAATTCCCCCGCCCCATTTATGAACAGTCCACCAGATGACAACTGATAGTCTATATATAGACTCATAGTACAAAGAAAAAGTTCAGGAATGCAGCAACTGGTGTTTCTAAGGCAAACAGATAAAATTCTAAGTAGGTTTAGGCTGAAAGCTTTGCTAAGCAAATGACCACAAAACTGGAACACCTGATAATTTTACTAGCAATATCAATGGGACTCCCAAGGTTTGTTGATTCAAGTTGAACTCTCATCCTGGGCTTTGTATGTAGCTTTTTCAGTTTCACCAGTGACATAACATAATTCAAATCCATGAATTATTCATTATAGTCCATCACAAGCTTGACTGGAATTTCCAACCCAACACCTCAAGGGGTCCTTCTTAACAGCAAGCTCGTGACCTGACCCATCTTTGAATTGTACTGCTTGATAAAGGAAAACAATATTTGCATTGTTTTGCCAGTGTCAGTTATATTCTCAATAATCAGGACATCCTTTCCTGGTAAAGTTGCGAGCTCATCTCCACCCACTATTTTTATTGCACGAGGAGTCCTGTGTTTACAGTTCAGACTGGTCTTGTTGACTGGTCATTACAGTAGGTCTTCGGTCTGATTTTCTTTTTTTTTTTTTTAAATCTATAGCCACAGGAATGGATTTACCATAATTTCTATTCGGGGCTTTAGTGTAGTCCAGCAGGTCAGCAAAGAATGATAGAACCTTCTTGAGAACACAGAGGGCTGCAGTGGGATGGCTTCCCATCTCCTTCATCACCTCTCTGGCAAGCTGTTCAGTCCTATCCGTAGTTAGTCCATGAGGAATAAACACCTTTTCCAAATCCTTCTTCTACTGATTAGTGTACATAAGTCTAGGTTATGGCCAGGTTCAGCATTGTTAATCACAACTCTGAGCTGAGAGCCACCATGATGAAGCCAGACGGTGTGTGGTTTGGAACAATAGGAGAGAGAAGGTAGCAGAGGGGCAGGTAGGCAGGGAGAGGCCCTTTGTCTTATTAAAATGTCCCAGGGAACAGTGGTAACCTGAGGAGAGTGTGGGGTAGGGAAAACCTTATCAGCAAGGGTCTCCAGACCTCAGATTACAGGGGCTTATGCTAAGTATCTCCATTCTTGGGCATCTTCATGGCTAGTCAGAGGGAGGCCACTTCTCACAGACAAGCACCCCGCTGGAGGGCTGCGACCCAAACTGTCCACATGCAAACTCTGGACGTCCCTGTCTCTGATCAGAGCACCTGTGTCTTCTGGATATTTTAAACTCTTCTTCATTCCACGATTGAGCATTAATGTATATATGCCGTGTATATGAATGCGCATGATACGTTAATTGGAGAACTAAGTGGTGTTTGCCACACACAGTGAATTTAAGAAGTAAGCTAGCCAGGCATGGTGATGCATACTCGTAACTCCAGCACTTGGGAAGCTAAAGTAGGAGGATCGAAATCAGCCTGGGCTGCAAAGTGAGCTCAGGGCTCATAGCAAGAACTTCATAGCAAGATCCTGTCTCAAAAAGACAAAAAAAAAAAAAAGAACTAAGATAATATGGTGGTATTTTGCTAAGATAACCAATATCAATGTATCAACTGAATTCTAATCTATTCATTTAACAAATCTCTCATTCACTGTACATGGATATAGCATAAATAAATGTATAATAGATTAGTATTGAGTGTGGTTCAAAAAAGTTTATGAAAAATCAGAGATACAAATTTGAACAGCAACCCAACTTCTTATTAGCTGAATAATCCTTTTTTTTTTTTTTTTTTTTTTTTTGGGTCTTTTTGCGACAGGGTTTCACTATGCGGTTCAGGCTGGCCTTAAGCTCACTTTGTAGCTCAGGCTGGTCTCAAACTCACAACAATCCTCCTGCCTCAGCCTCCCGAGTGCTGGGATTACAGGCATGCACCCGGCTCTAGCTGAATAATCTTAAGCAGGTTCTTACACTCTGACCTGTCCTAGGAGGAAATGCGAATGTCCCTTTAGAGTTTGATGTTTTAGCCAAATAATTAGCCTTGTTTTTAGAAACTGAGCTTAAGAAAATAATCATGCACACAGTACTGAACACCTTAAGTATATAAGTGTAGTAAAACAGAAATAAGGAACTGGTTAAAGAAATTGTATTGCACCTATATTTGCAAATCCGTAGCTATTAAAAATGTCATAGGTGAATATTAACTTGGAAGTGTAGTCAGGATATGTTGTTAAGTAAAAAATGCTCTGACGTTTGCGTCTACCAACATTTTAACCTCAAGAGACTTTTTTTTTTTTTTTTCTTGGAATCAGGGATTGAACTCAGGCCCTTGCGCTTGCCAGGGAAGCGCTTATTCCACTGAGCCATCTCCCTGGCCCTATCTTCAGAGCCTCTTTATTGCTTTAAATTACCGAGGACATTTTAGCAAAAGGCAAAAGATTTAAATGATCTGAAGAGAAACCAGAATATATGGGGATGTTTTAGTTTCTGAAATTATATCTATTGGTATTTACAATAGTAAAAAATGAAAAGTGAGGTTTTTAAGACATAATTAACTTCTTAAAAATAAATATATTAAATATGTGTTCCAAAATTAATTTAATGAGAAGGCTAGTTTTGTTTCACATTTTGCAAATCTCTGAAGTATGACTTAATGGAAAATATCTGGATTCTGATATCTGCATCTGGATTTAATTTGTTGCAATACATGATTTTGTTTGGGGATATATGAAAAAAAATCTGGTCTTGTACAGAAATGTAACTGGAAAATTGGGGAGCATTTCAATTAATAGCTTTTTGGCTTCATTATAAATACATATCGATATATTGAGTAACTTTACATATTTATTTATTTATTTATCATGTATGTGGTATAGAGTCTCAATATGCAGCTCGGGCTCATAGTGATCCTCTTTTTTTGAGCCTCCCTAGTACTGGGATACAGGCTTGTGCCACCATTTCTGGTCTTGGTGGCCGGCTCAGCGTGCTCGTGGGCTGGGTCAGTGCAACAATCGGGACCTGTGATCAAACCCCATATTGAATAACTTTAGGCAAACTCCACTGTGCATTTTTGAGAGGATGACAGCATAAAGGCGAATAATGTCCTAGTGTTACTGTGAAGAGAGTCAGACCCCGCCTATGGCCCAGAAGGGTCCTTCAGACCCCAGGCAGCCCTGGGCCATACTTAGAGAGCGGCTCAGTTGAGTTATTGCAGATGCTTAAGCAGGGCTGCTTTCTTCTGCTGCAGGAGCTGATAGATGACTTAAAGTCGGAACTGAGCGGCAACTTCGAGCAGGCGATCATAGGGATGATGACGCCCATCGTGCTGTACGATGTGCAGGAGCTGCGAAGGGCCATGAAGGTGGGTCGCCTCGAAGCCCTTCCAAGGGTGGAGAGCGAAGTTAGTGCTATTAATGGATTATTGCTTTTCTCATGATGTATAGGAAAAAGGTTTTCTACTCGTGATCTTATGATGACAACTTGGAGACTTTCTCGCACCTGTAATTTAAAAAGTGTTTTCCAGTAATTTAGGGAATCACTTGCTCCTTCCTGTGGCTCAGCAAGCAGTGATCGTAGCTGTCTGTGTGCAAGCAACCAGGGCCTCGCATGTGCGGCGAAGCTGAGCTGCACCCAGCAGGAGTGCTCATAGTTGTGCTTTTGGGGTGGTTCTAGAAACCTATTTGTAGTTGTTACTTTTGAGCCATGGAACTTTATGATTGACCCTGTGGGGCCTCCAGATCCTCAGTCAGTTGAGAACTGGCCGAAGAGTCCCCTACATGTAAAGCCCCTGTGCATCCCCAAGCAACCCTCTGGGCCCTAAGTAGGGTCACCTGATTTTCAGTGACTCCAGCATGACACGTAAATGCAGCTTCCTCCTCTGCCATAGTAACAATGAGTTGGCCTTGAAGAAGGCTCTGGGCTAACCTCTGAGAAAGCATAGAGGCATACGGTCTTTGCCAGAAGGTTCTGCCCTTTCAATGAAGAAAGCAGACAAGGTCACAGAAAGATTAAGCCCCCAAAGCACAGAAACTACTGAACCTGGCACTGTAACCAACACAATTTAAACAGGCTCTTCAGGTTTGTTATAACTAATATTATACATAGTAAACGTTGGATTTGGGGGAAGATACTTAAAAGTTAACAAATCCTGTTACTAGGACCCAGTGGGTTGTCTTTGTCCTCTGTAGGTTTGTGGCTGTCTAAAAATTTTTTAACTGATACCTAAAAACATGAAAATGTACACCAGCTCGGTACACACACCCGCTCCTCTGGTTTCCTGTGCAGGGAGCTGGCACAGATGAAGGCTGCCTGATTGAGATCCTGGCCTCCCGGTCCCCCGAGGAGCTCCAGCGCATCAAGCAGACCTACCAGCATCGTACGTGGCATGTGCAGCGGGCCAGTTGAAGTTCTGTATGATTTGAGAACAAGATCAGTGGTGGATAGTCATCCGCAGATTAGACCGTCTTCCGAGGCACACTGACCATGAGCAC
This sequence comes from Ctenomys sociabilis, assembly GCA_004027165.1. Classification (NCBI taxonomy): domain Eukaryota; kingdom Metazoa; phylum Chordata; class Mammalia; order Rodentia; family Ctenomyidae; genus Ctenomys; species Ctenomys sociabilis. The sequence goes on from PVKA01010340.1 coordinate 26,412, forward strand.
GGGGTCCATAAGCACTGGGCTGTCCATGAGGTGGATCCTTGGCTCAGCAGATGTCCGTCTGTCAGCTTCGGCAGACGTCTCAGGGGGAAGACACCTCTCTGCTTAGGCTGCCCAGTGCACTGCTTTATTAGTCTTCAAGCGGGAAAGTTGTTCCTTATACCTAAGCAAAGAACCAGAGGCACTTGATCAACATGCTGGCGTCGACCCCTGATTCTTGGCTTTTCAAGGGAGGCTGTGGAGGGGCTGCCTCTGACCTACTTCTTGACCTCCAAAATGGCCTGTGTGTCCTCCAGCCATCTCAAAAGGGTAGTCTTTAATTCCCTCTTTTTTTTTTTTTTTAATTTTAATTTTATTTTTGATAGTCTCACTATCCAGTTTTGACTTGTAATGATCCTCCTATCTCAGTCTTCCCAGTGCTGAGACTACATACATGGTTCTGGGTCCTTCGTAGCATGTGGTACCGGGGATCAAACTCAGGACCTTGTGCTTGCCAGGCAGGTGCTTATGCCACTGAGCTATCTCCCCAGCCCTTTAATTCCCTCTTGAAAGCTTCCAGAGGGAGATATATATGAAGAAGCTTTTTCTAAGATTGGACTTGAAGCTGTGATCCTCTTGCCTCAGCCTCTGAGGCTGGGTTTATAGGCATGTGTTTTCTTTTTTTTTTTTTTTTTTTTGTGGAACCAAGGATTGAACTCAGGCCCTTACACTTGCCAGGGAAGTGCTTAATCCACTGAGCCATCTCCGCAGCCCCTATGAAGAAGCTTTTTTAAAAAAGTACTTGCCTTTTTACACTAATAATAGAACAAAAAATGTACAAATGTTTAGATCTGTGGAGTTTGTTTGGCATTTTTATATTGGCTAAAAATTAATGGTCTTAGGTTGGCTAATGAATTAGTAATCAGTAAAACTTATATTGCAAAAAATTATTGTTACATTGTGTGGCATATAGCTAAGTAAAAAAGAATAATTAAAAAATAATAGAATAGGATCTTTTTTTAAAAAAAGAAAAGAAAAATAATAGAGAAAAATGAAGAAAGAGATTCACAAAATGTTGCCAACTATTTCGATAGTCGGTATTTCCGGATGGTTAGATCATGGCAAAGTTTTCTCTCCTCATTTTCCTCACTTCCCCCTAATTGTTCTCCAGCTCACATGTATTACTTTCATAGAAAGAAAGCAATGCAGTCTGAGACACTGGCCAGTGTTCACGCCGGGAGATTCTAGCCCTTAGCCGTTTGGATTCAGCACCCCGCCCCCACGCCTGAGTCCTGCAGGTCTGTCCTGAGGTCTTCTAGGCTGGAGCTCCCCCGGAGACCTCTCATACCTCTTGCTAGGATGCACTGCCCTTGGTGTCTCCTTCTCTGACACCATTCAGCCACTTCAGAGCGGAGCCTGGCCCGTGGGGGCAGAGGGAAGGGCTTGGCCCTGGCTTCTCGGGCTCACATCTTCAAAGACGGGCATCTCCTGGGCCCACTATCATGACAAGATAAACTCTCTTGAGTTCAGTTTTGGGGAAACTGTGTTCAGGGGAAAGTCTCATGGTGACCAGATCTACAGCAAGCACATGGGTCTAGAAGGGACAGAACTAGAGGGTGATGCAGAGGTGGGCAGGACTCTGTACTCCAAAGTAACTAATTTCACTTTCTTGCTAGAATATGGGCGGAGCCTTGAAGATGACATTTGCTCTGACACTTCCTTCATGTTCCAGAGGGTCCTGGTGTCCCTGTCAGCTGTGAGTCGCTGCCTCTGTCCCTGCTTCTGGGGTGGGAGGGGTTTTATTGAAATGCTCACTGTCCATCCCCTATATCAGCCTCTCTCATCTCTTCAGCCCCCACAGACATAGACATTCCCTGAGGGTTGACTTGGGCTACTCTGTTATTTTATTTCCTCTGCAGAGCCCCTAGCTAGTCATGGGTGCCCATTTCTTCATACAACTCCCTAATATATGCCTAGGATCCCTATTCCAGCAAGCACTGAGAGTTAGGAAGATGGCCCACGAGGGGTTCCTGTGCTTTAAGGGCTAATACTGTCCTAAGGGAACATGTCAGACACACAAGTTGCTATGAGGCCTGAAAAGATTAAGTGCCCAGAAAAACACACTGCAAAAGGAAGATTCGAGGAGAGACTTGGGTCACAGAAACAAAAGAGAAAGCCTCATGGTAGAGATGCTAGTTGGAGAGTACTTGGAGAACTGTAGGATTCCAAGAATGCCAGATGTGGGTGGCACATTCCAGGCAGGAAGGACAGCGAGAGCAAGGGAGGCAGTGGGAAACGCGGGGCTCAGGGAACACTTGGCTGAACAGGCAAAATGGGATTTTTTTTTTTTTTTAGGGAAAGTTCTACAGGGTGTCAGGATCTCACTACTAGACTGGACTTGTAATGATCCACCTGTTTACAGCTTTCCAAGAGCTGAGATTACAGGCACGCGCCGCCACACCCAGTCTTAGTTACAGTCTCAGCGCACCCCAGGTGCAGGGCTGGCACAGCAGGCCCGGGGATCAAACCCTGGACCCTGAGCCTGCTTGCAGGCACTTTAATCCACTGTGCTATTTGGCCGGCCCAGGGAATTTTTTTTTTTCTTGCAGTACCAGGGATCAAACTCAGAATTGTGTGCTTGCCAGGCAGAAGCTTGTGCCTCTGCACTATCTCCCTGTCCAGACTTGGAATTTTGAAGCAAGCTGGAAGCTTGCTGGACCAGGACTTTATGCTGCCAGGCGTTTACACTTTAGCTGGACAACAATAGGGATCCACCAAAATTTTGGGAGCAGCAGGTCAGGAAGGTGAAGATGATGGGGACAATGAGAGTTGGAACTGCAAGTGGTTAGAACTGGGGGCCTGGGAGACCAGGCAGGAAGCTACCTCAGGGTTCCAGGGGAGAATTTAAGCAGGACTGGGTGAGAATGGGAAGAGGACTACCAGAAATAAAAGGCTTATTCAAGGCACTCCCCATGACCCAAGCTTTACCCTGGACATCCTTCCAGGGCGTGAGGTGTGTATCTCAGTACTTTTTAGATGTTTCTTTATGACTAATCCGCAGTCACCTAAATGCTCCTAAACTGAACTTGAACTCTTTCTCTCCAAGCCAGCTCTTCCTCTGCCCTGTGGTGCCTGTTATTATTGTTGCTGTTCTGCCCTCATCCAGAACAGAATCTGGGCATTGTCTCCCACTCTTACCTTGCCCTCTTCTCCGACATTCACTTAGATAACGCTTGCCTGTCTCTCTTACTTCCTTCCCATTTTGCCTTTCCTCTCACATGACTACCCTGAGGATCCGTGCCTGGACCACAGAACACTGAGGCAGTACACAAGAAAGATAACAACTGGAGGAAAGTGGCCTGATCTGTCACTCGGTAGTGATCCTCAGGGGCCTCACCTCTGCGCTTCGTGAATTGGAGTTGTTGTTGGGCAGGGAGTGGATTTCATGGGTTCCTCCAATCCCACTGCAGGGTCCAGATTCTCTTAACACTCCTGGGCTCTGGCTCAAGCTGATCAGTGTAAGCTGTCGGGTTTGGAAAGCGTGAATCTTCGGGGAAGATGGAGTATTAGGGGCAGGGCAGGGGCAGGAGCAGTGACTGCCGCCACTTGGATGGCACAGACACAGGCAGGACAGGTGGGCCCACGCTCTGCTGGCAGTTTCCTCTAGGAGCAGCTCAGAGACATGGTAACAATGTGAGCTCAGCCAGAGGACTAGTGTCCTGCTCCGTAAGGCCCAACATCATACCCTGTGGCATTATTGGCATTGAGTGACCAGGCCTTTCCGTCTTAATGGTGACACTCTTTTACACTCTTGGTTTGCTTTTCTTGTCCTCAGGGTGGCAGGGATCAAGGGAATTACCTGGACGATGGTCTCGTGAAAAAGGATGCCCAGGTTGGTAGAGCTGCAGCTCCCCTTCCCCTTTCTTCTCCTTCCTGTTCTACTCCAGAGCGTACTGGCCAGGCTGGGGTGTGATAAAGAGAAGATTCCATAGACAGCCTTCAGGAGCTGGTGTCTTGCAAGGGTACCAAGTGGCAGCTCTACACATCATTCCCTTCTGGGTCTCAAATTTCTTAATGCTAGGATAATTATGCGGTAAGCTCAGTAAACCACTAATTGGCTTTGGAATTAGGGGTGCTGCCTTTGCTATTTGCTGTGCATTTTTTTCTGCCCCACAGAGCAAATACAGTAAGACTCCATAGGGTAAAATTACTACCAAACCCAAAGAGATGATTACTTCCCTGGCAACCACCCACAGATATTTTTCTTATACCAATCCTGATAGCCAAATAACATTCATAATAATAGCTCAAAAGCCATGTGTGCTGGAGTATGCCTGTAATCCTAGCTACTTAGGGAGGCTGAGGCAGGTAGATCACAAGGTTGACACCAGCCTGGCAACTTGGCAAGACTCTGTCTCAAAAATAAAACATAAAAGTTCTCTGCTCCTGGAATCGAAATCACCTGTTGCATGGTAGGTCCTTGCCTTACTTCACAAAGAAACTGTTCTAAAGGCAGTGAAAGCATATTGCCCACAATTAATTTCCCTCTTTTCTTGGTGTGGAAAACTGACTGTATTGAACTGCCTGGATTCTTGCCTTGAATTCAATCTTTAGGACTATAATGAAGCAAAATATAATAATAATATAATCACTCATAAAACCGGCTACCAAAACCGTCCTAAGGTTTTATAGTCAGTACATCATTGAATTTTTACAATAATCCTGAGTTAAGTACTACTATCCCCATTTTACAAACAAGGAAATTGAGGCTCAGAGAAAGGTTCCCTGTCAAGTTCAGACAGATAGTAAATGGAAGAACTGAGATTTATTTTTTAAAATTTTGCTCATTTTTTTATTTTATTGAAGAACAAATAGCAGTGAGACAGTTTCAAATCAAATTAGTAGGACAAATTCAATAATTAATACATCGCATATTGTTTTCATAGTTTTTTGTTGTACAAGGTGCAGGCATGATATTCTATTTACAAACACTATTAGAGCAGATGTCTCTAATCAATGAATTAAGAGAATATAGCTGTATATTTACCTATTTTTTAAAGCTAAATTATAGTACAGTTTCAATAATTAATATTTTTTACATTATTATCTTCCTAGTGTTATCCATAGTACAAGAAGCAGACAGGACACCCTGGCCAAACACTATTAGTGCATTTATTTCTTCTCATAGAATTACACCAAAGTACTGTATATTCATCCTAACTATACTGTTTATACAAACACAGAATGGTTCTTGCTTTGTATCTCCCCCTTTTTTTTGTTTAGTCCTGTCAAAGATGAGTATTCTATTGTCATTCAATTATTATAGGTGCTTGAATTCAGCGAAACACTCCAACACAGTCCAGCAGTCCACAATAATAGTGGGTTATCTGAAGAAGTTGTTGACTAGAGTCATTTACAGCTCAGCTTATTATTATGGCCTTATTTTATATACCTCATTTATATACTTTTCTGCTGGATGGTCAAGACCAAGCTAAAGCAAGACCTATATAACAAAAAATGTAGCTTTTGTATCTGATAAGGTCAGTCAAGTCTCCTCAGGGTTTATCCTATAACCTTGTACCTCACTTTGTACATCTTTTTCAGTGTCAGCCATGTGGGTTAGTCACAGCCATTGCTTGACCAGTTTGCTTTCTTTGAAAGCCTGAGAGAAAGTTTTCTCTCCGTAGGACTTTCCCAAGGCACACTATAGATCATCGATAGCCTTCCTCTGTGGCTCCATAATCTCCTTGATCAGAAAATTTGGGGCACAACTGAGATCCATGATGTTACAGTACAGGTTCTCCTATGTCCTGAGTCTTCACTGACCTTGAAAGGCTAGGACCAAAATGTTGGCTGATGTTGCAGCCCTTCCATTTCTCCAATTTTTGATCTGCAAACTTAGGTTGTTAACCATCCAGAAGAGAAGCTGATTAGTACCCTTCAACATATGCAGTACAGTTTACCCTAACTATCTGACTAAATTATTTTTAGTTGTAGTTTTACCTTTGTATTTGTATTTCTTCTTTTGATTTCTTATACTAGGGAGACTATACGATATTTGTACATGTGTGTCTGGTTTATTTCACTTATGAGTATATGATCAAGTGGCATCCACTTCAATATAAATGCTTCAAGTTTATCATTTTTTATAGTTGAGTAATACTCCGTTATATAGAAATACCACAACTTTTTTTTTTTTTTTAGAACTGAGATTTATTCTTGCATTCTTTTTTTTTTTTTTACACAAAATCTCACTATGCAGTTCAGACTCCTAGTGATCATCCTGTCTCAGCCTCCCCAGTGCTGGGATTTTAGGCATGTGCCACCACACCCAGGGTTCCAGGGCTGGCACGGGATGAGGTACCAAGGATTGAACTTAGGATGTTGCACTTTCTAGGCAGACACTTAGACTACTGAGTTATCTTCCCAGCCTTACCCTTGCCTTCTTAACCAATGTGTAACCATGGTGCGAGACTGGTTCCACTCATTGTGTGGCTTATGAACCACTGTATGCAAAAAATAAGCTATGGCTTCCATTAGCAGGGTTTTAAGACAAGCACTGCAGAAGCATGTGTTCTTATCAAACTAGTAGGAGCTGTGTGGTTGTTTACTCTCCACCTCAGAAATCACAGGATCTCTTCTGCCATACTTTTTTTTGAAACAAGATCTTAGCTATGTTTTCAGGCTGGTCTCAGACTTGTGGGCTCAGCTGAGCCTCCTAAGGAGCTGTGCCGCTGTTCCCAGCCATGCTTTATTAATTGAAACAATATATTAGGAGTTTCAGAAAACAACCAGATGGAGAGATGATTCATACATAGGTGGTAGATCCCCCTTGATTTACAGTAAGATTATGTCCCAGTAGCACCCTTGCAAGTTGAAAATCTTCTAACTTGAAAATGCATTTGTATACCAAACCTCCTAAACAGCCTGGTCAGCAACACAGCACACTGTAGTGTGTGAGCGTTATTATTCTCGTGGCTGGGGGGCTGACTAGATGTAGTATCTTCATAATGCTTCCCATATTGCAGTAATGCATCACAGTGCAGGTAGGCAGCCTGGGAAAAGATCAAAATTCAGAACCTGAAGTATGGTTCCTGCTAGCCATGTATCATTTTATTACTATCGTAAAGCTGAAAAAAATCATAAGGCAGCCCAGTGTAAGTCAGAAACCCTCTGTTACATGTGTGTGTGGGCATGCATGTGTGCATGCGTGCATGTGTGCATGTGTTTTCCTTTCCAGCCAACAAAATAAAACTAAGCCAGTCAGCTCTCTGGAGTTCTAGGAATATTGGCATAGGTCCTGGCACATTCTTTTAATGTTTTAAACTTGCGCTTTGCTTGGCTTCAGGACCTGTATGATGCTGGCGAGAAGAAGTGGGGAACAGACGAGGTGAAATTCCTAACTATCCTCTGCTCCCGGAATCGAAATCACCTGTTGCATGGTAGGCCTTTGCCTTACTTCACAAAGAAACTGTTCTAAAGGTAGTGAAAGCATATTGCCCATAATTAATTTCCCTCTTTTCTTGGTATGGAAAACTGACTGTATTGAACTGCCTGGATTCTTGCCTTGAAATGTATGCATCTAATACTCTGAAAAAGGGAAAATTTAATTATAAATAACTACCATGTATTCATAAAAGTTTAACAGAAAACCTACTCTTATAGTTTGCTCTTCTAAAGCAATACTAGGGACCAGGAAGATGGCTCAGTGGAATAAAGCACTTCCCTCGCAAGTGCAAGGGCCTGAGTTCAATCCCGGGTTCCGCCAAAAAAAAAAAAAAAAAAAAGACTCTTAGGGTATGTTGAGATGGCAACTGAGACTGGAAGTGGTGGCCTGCGCCTGTAATCCCAGCACTTGGGAGACTGAAAACAGAAGGATCGCTAGGAGTCCTATCTACATAGTGAGACCCTGTAGACCCTGTACTAAATACATAAAAATAGCAACAAACAAAAGATGTATCATACTATAAAAAGTAGTCTCTTAATTACATCTGAGTATTATACTATTATGGGTTGAATAAAATAGCATCATAAAAAAAGACTCTTCTAAAGCATTACTAATACTTCTGCTTTCATTAAGTTATAATTTTTAAAAGGTCTTCAGTACATCAGGAAAGAAATCAAATAGAAATGTTAGTTAATATTTATTCCCGTTTGACATTCAAACTCTGAAGCTAATAGAAGGGATTTCTTCAGGGATTAGGTGGCATTAGATGAACAGTGGATGATTTCAGGTTTTATGTCCTGTGTGTGGTCTTTCTAGTCTGCTTCTGATCATTCTAAGCTTTGTAATGTGCTTTTAACTTTGGGGGAAAACACAATACAATTGTAGAGTGTTTCATGGTTATTCTACTGAGCCATCTCCCCAGGCCCTGTTTCATGTGCAAGGAAATAAAGATTTAATGGGATAGTCTTTTTGTGCAAGGAAATAAAGATTTAATGGGATATTTCAACTTTTATACAACTCTGTAGATTTTTATGTACATAACAATTTCATAAATCTACTGTATCTTTATACACACACGGATTTAGACAATGAATTTGCTGGATTAAAAACATAAAGTTACTGAAACATATAATTCTTCTTAAAGGTATAATAATTTCAGCTATATCACAGGGACCAAAAAAAAAAAAAACCAACCAAGTATTCCTATTAATAGATATCACAGGCTGCCCCTCAGCCCAGCAACTTGTGGCCAATTTCAGAGAACACAAATCTCCCTCTAGTGGTGCATTCTCAGAACTGCAGTCTCAGAAGTTGATTTAGGTCTTTATGTACGTTACAATTAAAAGTTGAAATATCTATTAAATCTTTATTTCCCTGCACAAGAAGACTATAACTATGTTTTTTGGCGGAAGCAGGGATTGAACTCAGGCCCTTGCACTTGCCAGGGAAGTGCTTATTCTACTGAGCCATCTCCTCCCCGACCCCAAGAAGACTATAACTATGAAACAAATATTCTACAATTGTATTGTGTTTTTCCCCCAGAGAGGTTAAAAGCACATTATAAAGCTTAGAATGATCAGAAGCAGACTAGAAAGACCACACACAGGAAATAAAAAACCTGAAATTATCCACTTTAGTGTATTTGTAAGAATTCTCACTTCCCAAACACAAGTCAGTAGTTAGGCAACTATAAAATATCTGCCTGCAAGCCACTAAGAGGAAATATTTTAAGCACTCTTGGACAAAGAAAATTTCAGGGCGTCGCCGGTGCCCGAGCAGCCTCCTCTCCTGGGGGAGGCTGACGGTGCTCGTCTCCCACAGCCCCGCCAGCCTCAACTGCAAAGATGAAACAGAGTTTAGAAACTTTGTTGTTTGGCTTGAAGACGAGAAAATCAGACACTACAAGACTGAAGACAGAGGTAATTTAAGGAATATCCCTCGCAGTGACTGGCCCAAGTTCTTTGAAAAGTATGTCTGAGGTGTTGACTGCCCTTTCCAAGATTCAGGATCGACAAGAAGCAATTGACTGGCTCCTTGGTTTGGCTGTTAGACTTGAATATGGAGATAATGCTGAAAAATACAAGGACTTAAGCCCTGACAACGCAAAAAGATACTGACAATGCAAGTAAGAATGCAGAGCCGTTGATCAATCTGGACATAAACAATCCTGATTTTAAGGCCAGCGTAATGGCTTTGGCCAACCTCCCTCAGGTTCAGTGCCATGATGCTTACCTGGTGATACTCAAGGCAACTCGCATTTTGGTTCAGGAGCGCCTAACACAGGACGCAGTTGCTAAAGCAAATGAAACAAACGAGGGTTTGCCTGCTGCTTTAGACAAACGTATTCTCGGTTTTGACACAGGAGATGCAGTTCTTAATGAAGCTGCTCAAATTCTGCGATTGCTGTATATAGAAGAACTCAGAGAGCTACAGACAAAAATTAATGAAGCCACAGTCGCTGTTCAGGCAATTATTGCTCATCCAAAGACAGACCATAGACTGGGGAAGGTGGGAAGATGAGCACTTCCGGCTTCAGCCCCTTACCTGCTCAGTACAGCTGTACACTTCTAGCATGGATCCGGACATCAGGTCTCACTTTGGAGGGAAGAATCCCAGAAAATTGTTCCTAGAAAGTTACCACCATGGTTACTTTTTTTCTTTAATAAAGTTTAAGAAAGTGAAAAAAAAAAAAAGAAAATTTCATAAGATTCTTACAATCAACAGTGATAGTAAAGATTCTTGATTACTGTTTTTTTTTTTAAATTCATTTATTTATTACAGTGTCTCGCTACACATCACGGATTCTTTTTTTGCGGGGGTGGGGGGGTCAGCTCAGCCCGCCCTGGGGGAGAGGGGCTGGCATGGCATGTGGTGCTCGAACCGTGGTCCCTGAGAGGCACTTTAGACCGCTGAGCTATCTTGCCAGCCCACTTGATTACTGTTTTAATGGTTTTCCAATTTCTAGATGTGGTATTAGGCATACCATGAACACTGTTTCTTGCAGTATCCCAATGAAGTAGTAATTATTCCCCCCACCATGGAAGTAGAGAAAACAGGGTTAGAGAATTATCGATTGATTCTAAGCAATATACACTGACTCCAACTCAAGAATATAGGAAGTAATGCAAAATTGGAAAAGAAAGAAAATGAAAAAAACTGGTGGTGAATAAAATTGAAGGGAAAATTGAGTAACTTCAAGAAGAATAGAAACCAAAGCAGTTTGGGGCAACTCCCTAGAAGGGAGGCGTGGCTTTTATTTCTATGGCAGGGTTTGCTTATGGATGTCAGATCACCATTTAAATGTACTGTGGTGTTAGAGCATTTGCCGACTTGGGTGAAGTCTGGGTTCTGTCTCTACCACGAAAATGAATTTTGTGCTCCTTCTTCAGACTGTCTAAAGAAGAATCTCTGGGAGTGACACCCAGAAACTTGATAGGTTCCCAGGTGATATTTGTTTGTTCGTATTTGAAACAGGGTCTCACTATGTAGCCCAGCCTGGCTTCAAACTCATAATGATCCTACTGTCTTGGCCTTGTGGGTGCTGGGATTACAGGTGTGCACTGCCACGGCTGGGTTCCCAGGTGATTCTTATGTTCTTGGAAGGCAAAGGTGACTCCATGGTGTGGGCCATGCTCATGATTTGCTTAGTTTAAAATTCTCAGGAAGGCAATCCTGACCTAATGAACTGCTCACTTGTTTTGTAAAGGTCATGGTGTATGTTGTTGGACACTGGGGTTCCTACAGGGACCACTTATGAGAATTGCCTTGATTGAGGCAAGACAGCATGTCAGAGGAGGAAGTGGTAAAGAGATAAACAAAACAGATTTCTCCTCTAAGAAAGCTCCAGAAGAGAACAAGAGAGGAGAACACATTCTATCACATTACAAAAAATACTTGGCAAAAAAAGCAACAGAAATTTAATTACACTGAAGTCTATTAAAAGATGCCAAGCAGCTATTATCAAATGTGACTCAGTTTTGAATAGGCTGAATTGCTGTAGTTTTGATGAGCCAAAGAGAAGCTGAACATATGGGTGACTGCTGAGGCCAAAACTGTAAAAAGACACATTGTTCTTATTAAGGGAACAAGGAGAAAAGAAAGCAAGTACAGAGGATGTCTCCATTTTATGTGTGAGGAAGCAGCATCCTAGATACGGGAAGGGACTCACCTGGCATCTTTTGAGGATCATAGTTCTCTTTCCTCCTTGCCTCAAGTCCATTCTACTGGGCCATAATATTCTTCCATATCTCATTCACATTGCTAGCTACTGCACTCTTGAAATATGCCAAAAGGGCCAGCAGATTACAGTGTCTGCTTAGGCAGACACGGCAGCTGGGGTTCGATTCCCAGCGTGTTGTGCTGGCCGCTCCTCCAGGGCGCACTGAGACAGTGATTGAGACTATGAGTGATTGTACATGCCTGTAATCCTAGCTTGGGAGGCTGTAATCCCAGCTTGGTAGGCAGAAAACAGGAGAATCACTGTGAGACCCTGTACACCCTACAGACCCTGGGGGCCAGGAAGATGGCTCAATAGAATAAGCACTTCCATGGCAAGCACAAGGATCTGAGTTCAATCCCCGGTTCTGCCGAAAGAAAGAAAGAAAGAAAGAAAGAAAGAAAGAAAGAAAGAAAGAAAGGAAGGACCTATAGACCCTGTCCTAAATACAGAAAAAGAAAGAAAAAAATAAAAGAAATATGCCAGGGAGAACAGTGTAAAGCAGTAAAAAGGTACTCGCTTTATCCATAAATTTTAGTTTTGTCTTTTATATTCTTTTTTTTTTTTTTTTGTCTTTTTGAGACAGGGTCTCACTATGCAGTTCAGGCTGGCCTTAAGCTCACTTTGTAGCTCAGGCTGGTCTCGAACTCACAACAATCCTCCTGCCTCAGCCTCCCGAGTGCTGGGATTACAGGCATGCGCCACCACGCCCGGCTTGTCTTTTATATTCTTGATAATGCCATTTTGTTACTGTTTTTTTTTAGTATTTGATGAATACAAAAGGATATCAAAGAAGGATATTGAACAGAGCATCAAATCTGAAACATCTGGTAGCTTTGAAGATGCGCTGCTGGCTATAGGTAAGCTGGTAGGAATGGGGAGCAGAGGAATAATATCTGTTGATTTTCCTTCTTACTATCAGTTTGTTGTCGAGGAGCCTAGAATTTGGCCTTTCATTTTTTTTTTTTTTAATTCATGTGTTTATTATAGTGTCTCTTTACACATCACAGATTCTTTTTCTGTGTGGGGGGTCAGCTCAGCCCGCCCTGGGGGGAGGGGCTGGTATGGCATGTGGTGCTGGGGCTCGAACCGCGGTCCCTGCGAGGCGCTTTAGACCGCTGAGCTAAATTCTTGCCAGCCCAAATTTGGCCTTTCAGAGAGCAGAGTTGTTTCAATCACTTGTGATGCGTTCCAGGTTTTCTGATAGTGGTGGATTTTCGGATGAGGTCTCACTGTGTTCCCCAGGCTGATCTCGCTCGAACCTTGGCCTCTGGTGCCCATCCTCCCTCAGCCTCCCACGCCTGGCTCGTGTTCCAGACTTCTGAACAAGAAATATTGTACACAACTCAATTGCTGTTGCACCTTATTTTTTATAGCTTCTATGCTTGTAAATCTCATTAGAAAGCTGATACTATATACTGGCTCCATCTTGTGAGTCTTACTGGTTAGAGCTAATAACTGGCTATCATCACAGACATAGTAATAATTGTGAAATTATATGTCTCTGTTTGCTTTGACAACCTTTACACATATTTCTGTAGGAACCTGATAAATTAAGAATACTTTCTGTCTGAGAAAATGCCTACAGTATAGTTCATGCTCATGAAATACCATATGGCTAAAATTTTCTGGCAAAGCAACCCAGAAATATTCTTTTTTTTTATTATTATCATGTATTTGGTGTAGGGCCTCGCTCTGCAGCTCAGACTTGCAGTCATCCTCCTGTTTTAACCTTCCCAGAGCTGGGATTACAGGCATGCACCACCATCCCCGGTCTTGGTGGCTGGCTTGGTGCACCCGGGAATGGGGCTGGCATGGCATGTGGTACCAGGGATCGAACTCTGGTCCCTGCGCTTGCCTAGGCAGGCTCTTAGACCACTGAGCTATCTCCGCAGCCTAAGAGATGTTTTTTTTTTTTTTTTTTTTTTTTTTTGTGGAACCAAGGATTGAACTCAGGCCCTTGCGCTTGCCAGGCAAGTGCTTATTCTACTGAGCCATCTCCTGGCCCAAGATATGTACTTAATACTTTGTTTTCTCCTTGATATTTTGTAGAGTAACTGTCGCTTTTTTCATTGGTATTTCCTGTAATCTTTTTTTCCTTGACAGTAAAGTGCATGAGGAACAAATCTGCGTATTTTGCTGAAAGGCTTTATAAATCGATGAAGGTAAATGGCTTTGTTTTTTAGCATCTGAATGTTTTTGGTTCATCTGTGTCTACCTTTGTAGTTTGCTTATATCCCCCACCCCGATTTGAAATATCCAATTTGTTTCACCATTTATTTTACTGAGTGCTGCTACTAATAATGATACTAAGTTAATTTTTATTTTTTGCCATACTGAGGATTGAACTCAGGATCTTTTTACTGAGTGAGCTTTATTGCAGCCTTGTTTTCAAATGTTTTAATTTTGAGACAGGGTCTTATTAACCTGCAATCCTCTTGTCTCACTGAGTGATATTTATTAAGTATTTATAATGTGGATCATAGGAGTTAATTTTAAGGCCTGGGGAGATAGCTCAGTAGAATAAGCGCTTGCCTGGCAAGCGCGAGGGCCTGAGTTCAATCCCCGGTTCCACAAAAAAAAGAAAGAAAGAAAGAAAGAAAGAAAGAAAGAAAGAAAGAAAGAAAGAAAGAAAGAAAGAAAGAAAGAAAATTATATCCTTAAAACAGTTCCATGAGGCAGATAGTATCATTTGTGCTGGCGGGTGAATCCCCACTCTGCAGATGCAGAGACTGAGGCATAGAGCATATATATAATTTACCCAGCGTCCTCAGTGAGGAAATAGTGGCTCCAGGATGCAAGCGTTGGCCCTCTAACCAACAGCCCATTCTCCTACCTTGAATCTGTCCTCTAAGCTCCGGTTCAGAGGAATCATGAGAGCTGTGGGAAGGACCAAAGTGTAGACCTTATTCTCAGAGAACATCTAGCCTTCTAGGGAAAACAAGCAAGTTCAAGTGCCAGAAAACTAGAATAGAAGACAGTATTTGAGGATCCACGGAAAGCGTTGATTTATTTCTTCAATATATGTTTCCTGCTTGGGGAGAGGGTGTCCAAAAGAATATATATATATATATATTTTTTAAAAAGAATATATTAAAATATATATATATATATCCGGAGACTAGAGTATGTGTAACCCAGCGGTAGAGTACATGGTGTGAGGCCTTTTTTTCAGTTTCCAGCAACAAAAGCAGAAAGCTGGTAGGTATATTTGAGCAGGGCTTCAGGGAAGCCTACACGGAACGGTGAGGCAGGCAAGGTGGGAAGCACCACACACATCTCTAGAGGACAGCAGTGTCCTCCGTTGAGAGCGTAAGGGGTCAGCTGGGGGAGCTACGCAGAGCGTGGAATCCCAAGGCAAAGAGCAGGGCGTTCCTTAGGCCTCCAAGGCTGCGGTCAGGAGAGCTGCGCCTCTTCTCGCCCTACTAAGCGGAGGCCGAGCGCTCTGAGGAACAGAAGCCTGTCTGTCTTAGACAGGGATCCCGTTTCCTCCTCAGGGCTTGGGCACCGACGACAACACCCTCATCAGAGTGATGGTTTCCCGAGCAGAGATTGACATGCTGGATATCCGGGAAAACTTCAAGAGGCTCTACGGAAAGTCGCTGTACTCTTTCATCAAGGTGGGTCACAGCAGCTGCCGGGCGGGGGGGGGGGGAGCACGATGAAAACTGGGGCTCAGCATGTGGCATGTCTGGTCCCTTCCTGCCTGGTGTTTGTCACCCCCCAGAGAGACGGTCCTGTGCTTCAGGTATTTCCAGTCTCTCTGCTTCCACACAGGTCTTTACATCTGTGGCAGGTTATAAGCTGGAAATGTTTGCCTTCCCAGATACAATATATCATTTTTTATTCCAAACAGAGAAACATCGCATTCTAATGAATACTGTTAAGAGCACAGTTTCCTTATCTGCCTATAATAAGGTAGATGAAATATCATAATCTAATCATAACATAATGATTAAGTAAGGGCCAGACAAATAGCAGATTAAAGCGCCTCACAGGCTCGATCCCCAGGCCTGGCCTGCCAGCCCCACCCCTGGGGCACGCTGAGATGGCAATTGAGACGGGGCGTGGTGGTGGCATGCCTGTAATCCCAGCTCTTGAGAGGCTGCAAACAAGAGACTCACTATGAGTCCGATCTAGTAGTGAGACCCTGAACACCCTGTAGACCCTTCCTTAAAATACAAAAAAAAAAAAAGATAAAGTATCTACCTATAATGAGGAAAAAATCAACTGAATTCAAAAGCCTGTGTAGTGCCAGCTGCTATGTGCTAGAAATATGGGAAAACATTTTAATTTTTCTGAATTGCTATTCTTTACCCAGTGCAAGACACTGAGGAATCCTGAAATGGCACAAGAGGGAGGAGAAATGATTCACATTCCCCAAACCCTTCCTTAGTAGGTTTTTACTTGTTATCAGGTTAGATAAAAACATCAAATTTCACTTTATGTTGTTTACAAGGAATAACTAAGTCCTACTGGGTGTGGTGACAAATACTTGTAATCCCAGCATTCCAGAGCCAGAGGCAAGAAGATTGTAGTGAGTCCAAGGCCAGCCTGAACTACCCGATTGAGACCCTGTCTCAAAACACACTCCCCCAAAAATGGAATAAGTAAAATACAGTGACATGTAAAATGCTTAAGGAAGAAGCCAGGAACAAATATTTAACAAACCAAAATAAAACAAAAATCAGGAATCACGATATAAGTAAAGAGAAAATTGTAAGAAGAAAAAAAATTACAAAAAGCAATCACTTTATATTAATAAAGGCAACAATTTACAGGATTAAATTGTCATGAAACTCGCATGCCAACTCATATTACATCCAAATATAAATGAGAAACTTGAGGCTCCAAAAGAAGAAAGACCCAAAACACTATACTGGCAAGAAACTTTAACACATTTTATTCTTTTCTTTTTCTTTTTTTTTTTTTTTTGCGGTATTAGAGATCGAACTCAAAACCTTGCACTTGCCAGGCAGGTGCTTTTCCCCCCCAAGCTGTCTCCCCATCCCACTTATTGTTTGGCAAATCAATGAGTCAAAAGTACAAGTAAGGACATATTTAGATTGATTTTAAAAGATACTATGACTTTTGAACTCTATAGACAAAGATTCTGCCTTTTTTTTTTTTTTTCCCTTTTCAGTATTTGGTACAGGGTCTTACTACACAGCTCAGACTCACAGTGATCTCCTGTTTTCAGCCTCCCTAGTGTTGGGATTACAGGCGTGTACCACCATGCCCCAGTGTTGGGATTACAGGCGTGTACCACCATGCCCCAGTGTTGGGATTACAGGCGTGTACTACCATGCCCCAGTGTTGGGATTACAGGCGTGTACTACCATGCCCCAGTGTTGGGATTACAGGCGTGTACTACCATGCCCCAGTGTTGGGATTACAGGCATGTACTACCATGCCCCAGACTTGCTGGCTGGTTCATCACACCTGGGGTGGGGCAGTACAGGGGCTTGAACCTCTGTCCCTGCACTTGCCTAAGGAGGTGTTTAGCCCACTACTATGTCTTTGGACCTCTCCCTTGTTTATGTCCATGAAGGAGTAGAAAAAATGATCTATTGGGCTGGAGGAGTAGCTCAGAATATGTACCAGACTGTGTGTTCAATCCCTAGTACCAAAAAGAAAAAAGTTTATTTTTCAACCATGAAAGTTTTCCATGTAGAAATTATAGAATCTTTCTGATTCTATCTCAAAAGGCTTAAGAAAACACATGATCTCTAACCCAGTAAGTCTCCTTTTGTGAAAACTTATTCAGCATAAATCATGACGAAAATGCTTAAAAACTTAGCTACCATATGCTATTGTAGCAGTGTTTATTATAGTGAAAAACTGGAACCAGAATGACATCTGATAACGGGAAAAGTGAGGTTCTGATCAAAAAAATTATTTTTACCTTATACAATGGAATACTCTATAAACATAAATGTTGTAGAAGAATATTACTTAAGCAGGAAAGCATTCAAGCTATCTTATAAGGAAAAACACGGTATAGGGGCAGGGAATGTAGCTCACTGGTTGAGTACTTGTCTCGCATCTGCCAGGCCCGGGGTGGGGAGATGTAGTGATGTGGGGATGGCAGGCCAGAAAAGAAAGCCGTGGTCTCCTCACGTAGGTCTCTGTGTGCGAAGAAAAAAGGACTGCAATGATGTGCACACACCAAAAGGTTAACAATACTATCGGTGGCGGAACTGTGGGTGATTCTTATATTGTTCGTTTTGTCCTTATTTTCTAATACTGAACGAGTGTGTTACTTTTGAAATAAAAAAATAACCAAACAGATAGTTTTTAAGAGCTGAGAAATATTCAGCCAAACTTGAAAAAAGTTAAAGTAAGTGACTCTGAACTGTGTATTCCATTTAAAAACTTATGTATTAGACTGTAACTGTGCTTCCCTTGCCCTCAGGGTGACACATCCGGAGACTACAGGAAGGTGCTACTCATTCTCTGTGGAGGAGATGATTAAAATAAAGTCCCTAAAAGGATAGGAAGATCCTCAACATTGAATTTGTTTTTAAACTTCATTTTTCTACACTGCTATTAGCATTATCTCAGAATGCTTATTTCCAATTAAAACGCCCACAGCTGCTTCATAGGGTTAGACTGTATTATTATCATCTATAATTAGTCATTCTGACGCCTTAAGCTGTACTTGCATTTCAATGCTTATAAGCTATAAATGGAGATTTAAAATGAAAAATTAAAATGTACTTCTTGCCTTTAACAGATTATTTTCCCATTCGTGTCACAGAAATTGAATATATTATTTAATAATTTTTAGTAAAATAGATTTTTAAATGGAAGATTGGAACATTGCTGTAAAATAATTTTCTTACCTAAGCCTACTTTCACAGAGGCTGATAATTTCTTTATTTGAAGTTGTGAATATTGAGGTAGCAAGACTAACCATCCCGTTTTCTATGTGTACATTATCATAGATGGAAAACATCTACAAATCTTGTTTTGGTTGTATCAATAGTGTCAGCTGATCTTTACTAAGTTTGGTGTAGAAGACTGCCTTTATCTCATCATACGTTAAGATCACTTTCTTCACGTTGAAGTGTACCAAAGTCAACTAAAACAGACTAAATATTAAGTTTGGTTAAACAGTTACATGGTTATTAAACATAAATCTCAGCATTCCAGAATGTTATGATTCATGTCTTAATCTAGTTTAAAAGTTAATAGTTAAAAAAAAAATACTTCGAATGAGATAATTCTGATAATGGTATAGTACTCTGAATTTTGCTTGACTTAAAACATTTGTAAAAATTATTAAATCTTTCTGATTTTGTTGATTTGTAGTAATTCACATACACACTTGTGCCTTTTCAACCCTACATTCATTGTAAAAGTGAAAGTGATTTTAATAAAAATTCAGTTTGTATACAACATGGAAAAGTAATTTTAATAAAAAATGATGGCACAAAAATGAGGTACATTCTTTTTCTCATTGACTTGTCCATTTCTGAGGTTTTTCATCCTTTATGTGTTTGATGGGAGAGTTTTGAAGGACCTGTGATACTTAATTTTTATTTGGGATTAAAACAAGAAAAAACACATAGTCATCTTTGCCTGCTGCTCCAGGGCTAATACTTAAATATGAGAAACAGTACTCAATGATACTAAGTATTAACTTATTTTCTGGTAAGGAATGATATTCTCTGTTCTATTATGTAGAACTTTATAGTAAATGTGAAATATTGGGACCAGGAATGGTTATATGCCAGGCCCTAGGTTCAATCACCAACCCAGGGACAGACAGGAAGAAAGGCAGGAGGGAGACAGGCAGGGACGGAGGAAACAGACAGAAAAAAAAAAAAAAAATCAATAAAGAACATATATGCTTTCATTATAATTAAAAGACTTTCCTTTTTGTCTATTCAATTATATTTTAACAAAATAATGATTTACTCTTCCCACTTTTCAATGTAGTACTTCTTGTCAATTATAAATAAGTGCTGGAGCTGTGAGTAAAATTCACTTGCACAAATACTTAGTCATTCCAGCTAACTAAATTTTAAAATAGATGTCAGTTATTAAAACTTCCAAGAGATTTGTAGAAGAAAGGGTAAATCCACCCCGGAAGAATGTTGTTTGTTAAATTACAATACTCTGTTTATATGTCTTCAACAGACCTAATTCTTCTATGCTTCAATGTAAATTCAGGTACTCTTAGGTTTTTTAAAGTACTGCTGTGTAGCCTCTTTAGGCTGTAAAATAGTATCATTTCAGTAATCAGTACATTCATTCAGAATTCCAAACTTTGATTGGCAGTTGAATGTCTTGCTCAGCTTTGGTCTACCACCAGTGGGAGGCTGGCTTTTGCTGAAGGGAAAATGGTGGGCTTCTTTTTCCACTGAAGCTTTTTTTTCCACACTGCACCCACCCCTCCACAGACCTTTTTAGGCTGTAGCAGCATGAAGATTAAAAATGAGTATGAGGAAAAAATAGATAAAAATAAAATAAAAGTGTGAGGGACTTGGTTGCAGAGCAAGTTGTTAAACTACAGGCGGAAGCACACAGGCTCTCTTGAGTGTTTAATGATTAAATAAAAAGATCAGTGAAGCATGTTGTGTCTGGCTGTTGGCCTTTTCCTTTCCCCAAGAAAACTGCATATCCTCCACACGGTTCCTTGCACAAACTGCTCTTCTGTTATTGTTCTGTTTTTTCCTGTTACAGTGATATTCTAAATAAAAGCCAGTTTTCAGCTTTGCTGCTACTCCTGGTAATGTCCCTAATGTTGAGTGCTCTCAGTTGAGAAAGGTGCCTAGGGCCTCTCACTGATTGAATTAGGTCTTTTTTGTTTTTTTTTTTTTTGGTGGCCTGCTCATGTGGTGCCAGAATCAAATCACAGTCCCTGTGGGCTGCTTCAGCTTGCCAAAGCAGACACTTTAGACTGCTGAGCTATCTTACTGGCCCCCTGAACTAAGTCTTGCTTCCAAGTAATCTTTTATTCTGTATGCCACCATGGTCTCACTGCAACACGGGTGCAGGAGTCTTACCTGTTATTATTTCTGCTGTAGATTAGCCTTCTCTCACCTTGGCATAGCTTTAAAGCTGCTTCTTGTGGGCATTCTTACCAGTTCCCATCAATTTCATCACCAGGGAACCACTGGTCTGCAGGACCTTTGGCAAGGGAATATTTTCTCTAGCTTCTATGAATCTGGCGATGCCTGTAGGTTTTCTGGGCTGAAGTGTTTGCCCTTGCACCCAGGCCTCTTGGACAGGACCTGAGATGATGATCTCGTGCTAGCTAGCTCATGATGGCCCACAGGCTGACAAATTCTGTGCAAGCAGCTGATCTCCATGCAGCCGTTACTCTGCCTCCCACCTCCATCTCAAGCTGCCTCAGGTTCTCTCGGTTCTGATTTCTCAAATCTGACACCAGTTCACGTTAGCCCCCAAAGTACATGTACCATCAATGGGAAATGATTGGTGCACTGATGCCATCAATTCCGAGAGCAATTTAGCAATGACTAATAAACTTGACAACTGCTTAGCAAATCCGTTTCTGATCTGCTAGCTGGATCTCGTGCACATAGTTTATTTCTGCTCCATAGGACCATTAAAGTAGAAAACCACTCGGCATTAAATTACAGGTCATTCATACAACAGTCAAAATTTAGAGATTTAACCAAAAGTATAAGTTTGAGAGAAGAGAAAGCGCAAAATGCAAGGTATAATTCCATTTAATTATATATTTAAATGTGCAAAAGAAACGACGTTGCACGCGGATGTGCATATAAGGGCATGCCTGGAAATGATACAGCCCATCCTCATGACACTCATCACCACTGGGAAGGCAGACAGATGGCGTAGGAGGGTGCGCACCACAGCGGGATGCTTGATATTTTTATTGTTCTATTTAAAAAGAACGAATCATCAAATCACACCTCAGGAAAACTGGGGGCGGGGAGAATGAATCAGAAGGAATGAAACACTTCAAGCTTTGAAAGGGTTCCCAGGTGTTCATATTTTTCATCTGAAATATCATCAACATTTTATGGAGTCAGGGACTAAACCCAAGCCAAGCCTATAGCAAGGATGCGACCCCAAGAGAGACTTGTTTATTATGGTAGGACTTTGTAAAGGCACTTTAAATCCGAGAGTCCAGGCCCTATTGATGTCCCATTGATGCTGGGAGGAAAGAAAAAGGGAGCAGGAATGTTCGCCATTAACGCAAGGGATTCATGTTCGCAGCAGATAAACAAGAAACCTGCAGTTCTTTTAAGTCCTCCTTAGACACTAAGCCGAGCACCAAAGCTGGGGCGCGGGTCCCACCACGTGGGACCTTCAAGGCTGAGCCGGCCTGCTGTTTTTGTATTAGACATGCTTTTGCGTCTTGGGCCAGGACCCTGGAGCTCAGGAACCTTTAGAGGATGTGTAACCTGGATCTCCAGGTCGCGCCCCACACAAAAAGGTACTCCACTGCTAAACTAAGATTGCCGCAAAACTCGATTGAACCGGGAGAGAAAGAAGTCTGCAAGGTCCACGCACGGACACACACGCGCACCTGGTTCTGCGCAGGCGCAACCCCGCCCCCGCCCTTTCCGGAGGCTCGCCGCGCGCATGCGCCCAGAGACCTGCGCTTTATGGCGAAAGCGAGGGGGGCGTAGCCCTGCGGTTTATGCGCGCGGCGCGGCTAGACGCGGCGGGCGGGGCGGAGGATGGACGCCCGAGCATCCGCTGCAACGGTTGAGGCTGCGCGTGGGAAGCGTAGGAAGGTGGCGTTGTAGGCAGGCACCTGGGCGAAGCGGAGGCCGGAGGCTATGGCGGGAGACCCTCTCCTCTGGGCTCTCTGAAGTGTGCTCCCTGAAGTTCCGGGGAGCCAGGTCCCATGGGCTCGCTGAGCAGCCGGGTGCTGCGCCACCCCGGGCGAGCCCGATCCCCGCAGGAGCCGGGTCCCGGGGTGGGGGGCTCGGCCCGGAGGCCCGAGGCGGGCGGCGACGCGACCGGCCCCGGCATCTGTTACTGCCGGGGCAGCCGCAAACGCAAGCGGAGCAGCGGGGCCTTCTGCTACTGCCACCCGGACTCGGAAACAGAAGAGGAGGAGGAGGAGGGCGACGAGCAGCAGCGGCTTCTCAACACCCCTCGAAGGTGCGTGAGCGGGCACGCCCGGCTGACCGGCACCTGCACCTGTTGGCCGGGACGAGCTGGCGCCCGGCCTTCTGGAGCGGACGTGCCCTTGACCGCGTAGCCCAGGGAGGTGGCCCTGTGCGGGGCAGATCCGGGCGACACGGTGTTGTGCCCCGAAAACCACAGGCAGCGCCGTGGTTGTCCCCAGGTGACGCCGAGAAACGCCTAGCTTGAGTCGCTTCGGTCCCTGGGGACTACCGATCAGCTGGCCTTCCTTAGTACACCTCTGCCCTCTTGGGTGTGAGTAGCCGCAGAATAAATTGTTTTCAACCGGTTGCCTTAAATGGTGGAGAGGTATGTATAGTAGGTGAGATGGACACCTTCGTGGTCTCCCACTCAGTGGAGGGGTAATAATCATCCGTAGTTGTTCCTAACTGTAAAGGTGAAGTTTATCATTATTGTGCAGTTGTTCCTAATAAAACCCAGACTTCCAAAGTCAATAGCAGTTGAAGGCGTTGTCTGGATTTGGAGAAGGTTGCAACAACTTGCTTAACCTTTTTGGGGGGGGCGGGGCGTTAGTTGAATAAATAATTGTTAATGAAGTAGAAGGTAATTTACAATAGAATATATTTTCATATAAACAATGTGGTTGCTCTGATTTTGTATTTTAGGGAAGGGTCTACAGGGTGTTCAGGAGTCTCTCTACTAGATAGGACTCCTAGTGATCTGCCTGTTTACAGACTCCCAAGAGCTGGGATTATAGACGCGCACCATCACACCCAGTTTCAGTTGCAGGCTCACGAGGCTGGCAAGGCAGGCCCGGGGATCGAACCCCTCACCCCTGCACCTGCGTGCAAGCGCTTTAATCCGCTGAGCTATTTGGCTGGCCCGGTTGCTCTGGGGTTTTTTTTGTTTTTTTTTTAAAGGTCATTAGAGTCACAGATCCAGTTTTTAAGCCAAAACCTTTAAATTATTGACTCAAAACTTTTTGTTATACAAGTATTACGTATTAAAAAAATATGAGCTCTGAGAGTAGTTCAGTAGTAGAGCTAGTACTTAACTGTTACTGATAAAAGTGTTAATAGTTTGGTTTACAAAAACCTTTCATACCACTTATGCATGAATATTTTTGTTTATTTGCAAAAGTGGATCCATACTGTGAATATGCAACATAGTTTTAACAGCTTAGATTGAAGTTTTATCAGAATTCTGCACTTGGTATCCTTCTTTTCTTCATATGTGAATGGATATGTTAATGCTCTTACAGAGTTAACACAAATTTGAGAAAGAATACAGTGCCTAGAATGTATGCACTCAGTAAAGATTATATCTCCTTGAGGAAATGGCCCTTTTATCACTATAAAATGTTCTCCTTTATTCCTGGTGGTAGCCATACCACTTTCTTTTGATAATTGATTAATGTACCTTTTCCCATGAATCACACCTGTGTCTTTATGCTTAAAGTGGATATTATATCATCAGTATGTAGTTGGGTTTTGTATTCTTTTACCCAATGGTACAATCTCTTACCTTTTATTTAGGTATTTAGACCACATATATTTCATTTAGTTATTGAAATATGTGCCAGAGCCCATTTGACAGAAAAACTGCACAGTAATTTGAACAGGAAAAAATTTAATATAAGCATTATTAATTGGGAGTTAACAACTAAGAGCAAAATGCTAAGGTAAAGAGATCTCTAAAAAATACAGAAATAGAAAAACTAAATACAAGCAATCACCACATTTAGAGGTTAGGCAGAATATTGAAGGTTCAGATGTGGTATAAGGTTCTCCCTTCCCATCCTGAGAGTCTCATACTGTTACACGTATCATGGTTATAGCTCACCAGGTAATGAAAAAGTTTCATAAGTGTTGTAAGTCTAACACTGGCAGCAGGACACTGACCAAGGGATACAAACAAAATTGCTTGAAAGCCATCTGGGCCACATTAGCTGAAGATACTTACTGCCTAGACCAGTGATGGCAAACCTTTTGGAGACAGCCCAAAATCCATTTATTTATCACAAAGTGCCAGTGCCACAATTAAACCTGAATACTGAGGTTTCAATTTAGGAAATAATTTTTTTTTTTTTTTTTTTTTGCGGAACCGAGGATTGAACTCAGACCCTTGTGCTTGCCAGGGAAGCACTTATTCCACTGAGCCATCTCCCCAGCCCTCAATTTAAGAAAAAAGAAACTTTATGTTAGCATCCTCTGTCTTAGAAGAAAAATACAATAACAGCTTTTATGATATAAACAGCTTTTTCCCCCCCTTTTCTTTCTTTTTTTGGTACTAGAAATCAAACTCAGGACCTTGCACTTGCTAGGCAGGTATTTGTCCCACTGAGCTATATTTCCCACCCACAAACAGTTTTTTATTGAAAGGTAAGAGGTTTTAGTTTGGTGTGATTTTCCACAATTAATGTAATTTTTGCTCTTGTATGCATGCTGATTTTTTTTTTTTTTTTCATTTTGTATATTTGGTACAGGGTCTTGCTAGGCAGCTCAGACCTGCAGTGATCCTCCTATTTTCAGCCTCCCCAGTGCCGGGATTGCAGATGTGCACCACCACGCCCAGACTCAATTACGGGCTCAGTACTCAGCACGCAGGATCAGGGAATGAACCCTGAGCCCTACGCTTGCCAAAGCAGGTGCTTAGTCCACTGAGCTATCTCACCAGCCCCATGCTGATAATTTGTCAAGCCTTGGCTGGGGCAAGGGAGAACTGTATGTGTCTGCTGCTGACACATATGCCATAGGTTTACCACCACTGAACTAGACACTGGTGAACTGGAACAGAACATTTTTAAGCCAAAACATTGTTGGAAAATACATATCAAGATACAGTATATGTGTACTAATGGGAGATACCTGGCTTATTTAGCCCTGCACAGCTGAAGGGTGTAAGAAAATATGAAGACAGTGTGTTGACACTGATACTTCCTGAGATTATCTGTTAGGCTTTTTCACCTCAGCAGGCTACCTCATGAAAAAAGCCTTAGCTTCCAGGCTTGCTTTCCACTTCATACCTTTTGTTAACTGTATGTCTTTTACATCAATAGGACATGTAAAGCTCATTATTCTTGCAAGCTTACCAGTATTTTGTTCATAGATTGGCTCTAAAAATTGAAACTAGTTAGTATTTATTATTATAGCTAAAAAGATTGAAAAAGACGGTTCACTGAAGAGTTAGGAAGTGTCCTTGGATTATAAATCATACTTAATGGATCCATACTTAATGTTACAATCTCTTGTGTGTTCAAAGGGAGAAATTTTCTAACCTCATAATGAGGTGAACACTTCTTAAATCCCATCAAGGGCTTCCAGTTGGCTCATTTTCACTTGTATTTTACTTGTACAGTACTTTTTTGTGTGTTGCCTTTTATTGTCTTAGAGATTTTCTTTTTTCTTCCCTGTGGACAAAAGAATATTTCTTCATCATATCTTCAGGCTTTTCTATCTTTTGAAATACAGTTGGGTAGAATGCATCTCCTCCAAACCCTGGACCTTCCTCTAGGGTTCCTTCAGCTTCCTTTTCCCATCTGGATTTGTGCTTATCCTGAAATTTATTTTTATTCCATGTCTAGGATTGAATCTACTGTTTTCTCTGTCCTATATCTTTCTCATTTACGTTAGGGAGCTGCATCTTCAAATGTTTTATCATGAAAGTAAAAAAGGGACAATTTGTGCATACAATGGCTAAATATAAATTTATTTACTTGATATATTTGGTTGTTGCAGGATCTCCCTACGCAGCTCAGACTTGTGGTGATCCTCCTGCTTTTAACCTCTCCAGCACTGGGATTGCAGGCGTGTGCCACCACTCCCAGATGCTAGCTGGCTCAGCCTGCCCTGGGAGCTGGTCTGGCATGGGCATGTGGTGCTGGCAATCCAACTGCAGCCCCTGTGCTTGCCTAAGCTTGCCTCAGTGACACTTTAATCCACTGAGCAAACTGGCAGGCCCCCTCCTAAATTTTCTAATGTTGGATGATACTTGGTTGTCTTCTCAATATTAAGAATGAGTGGCTGGTTATCTTGAGTCAGAAGACTGTCTAAATCAGATATGGTTGGGGTTTATACTTTGTTTTAGAACAGATTCCCAAGTCCTGTGGGTTTGTAGCGCCCTTAGTGAGTGTCTTAGTAAATTTTTTTTCATAATATCCATTGTGAAAAAAATGATAGTAATAACCTCCTGGTTAGGTCCAAACAACTTTGGATTATGTTGTGTGAACATAGTAAATTATGTTATCTGAAAGATTTTTTGTTTTTTGGAGACAAGGTCTGGCCAAGTGGTTCAGGCTGGCCTTGAACTTACTATGTAGCCCAGGCTGACCTCAAATTCACAGAAATTGCCTCTTCCTTCCCAAGGGAATGTAGAGGTCTCCTCTACAGCCATGGCTTTGCCTTGGCCAGTTGATGCCGGGTACTGGGTACACTGGCTCTGGCCACTTGATTCCCCCCTACTGCAAACATTATGTTCCAGCAAACCCTCTGCATCCCTCACCACCCACCACATGGGTGAAGAGCTGCGATGATGCATGCTCACCATGCAACTCCACCCTCATGTCCTCCAGAAGAGCTCCATTTGTCTCTCTTCCCTTGATGGTATGGTGATGACTTTGGTGAGGGAGTGGCACATGACACTACGTGCAATGTGACGTGAATACCTTGGCAGAAAAGAGAAAACAGGGCGAATCCTGTAGAGACTTTCCCCTTTTTTTACCCAACACTTGCTCCTTTTCTTCCCCTTCTCCTTGGAGGTGAGAACTGGGGAGCTGCACCACAGGTTGCAAAGTAAAGATGCAAATGGACACACACACACACACAAATAAATGACAGAAATCCTCCTGCCTCAGCCTCCGAGGTGTAAGATTATAGGCATTCTATATGCACTACCACAACCGTGCTGTGTGCAAGATCTTATGTCTTTCAGATCTAAAATAATCCACATATCCAGGCATTGTGGTATGGCCCTATAATTCCAGCACTCTGGAGGCAGAGGCAGGAGGATCACTGGGAGTTTGAGGCCAGCCTGGGTGAGTTCAGGGCCAGCATGAACTACATAACAAATCCTTGTCTAAATACAGCAAAAAAAAAAAAAAAAAAAAACAATAGTCCACATATCTCTGTGGTTTGCAGTGGTGTTGCAGTTGTTTATGTGTGTGTTGCTAAGGATTGAGAATCAGCACATTCAAGGCAAGTGTTCACAGAGCCACATTGCCAACCTTCTCCAAGTGTTGTGCACACAGTTTGGAAGCCATTGCTTTGGGTGAATGTGTTGGGAGCTAATAGAATAGTTTCCTAAAATACCAAAATAAGGATTCCTTTTTCTAGAGGACCAGCCCTACACTAAAGCCTTAGATTTTCATGGTAGGTTCTTCTGTTTCTTTGTAGAAAAGCCTTGGTCTTTTTTGGTGGAACCGGGGATGGAACTCAGGCCCTTGCCAGGGAAGTGCTTGTTCCACTGAGCCGTCTTCCTGGCCCTAAACCTTGGTCTTTTACCTGAATGTCTGTGCTTTATCTGAGGCAGGCCATTAGGAAGGATGTTTCCTGCCCCACTTTTCACTTCCCCCTTCTGTTTCCCTGAGGTCCCCAGGTGCTGAAGGGCACATGAACTTAACCTGCATCTGTACTTCAGGCTGTGGCTTTTTCACTGCTCTTTCATTCCAGTGTGTTTTCTATTTCTGTATTCTTTGAAGTCTGTCTCATCAGGTGATGGCCCTAGTCTTACATTTTTGCTATTGCATTTATTTCTCTTTATATTTTTATTCTTTAATGTGATTTAGGGAGAGGTGAGAAGCAAACATGTATTCATTTTGTTATCAAGAACCAGAAACTACATTGTCTCATTTATTTCTCATAATAACTGAATGAATAGAATACTATTGATATCCCTTTGACAGCCGAGGAAGCTGAGCTATGGGGACCTGGGACTTTTTTTTTTTTTTTTGTCTTCTTGTGACAGGGTCTCACTATGCAGTTCAAGCTGGCCTTAGGCTCATTTTGTAGCTCAGGCTGGTCTTGAACTCAGAACAATCTTCCTGCCTCAGCCTCCCAAGTGCTGGGATTACAGGCCTGTGCCACCACGCCCGGCAGACCTGGGACTCTTAACTGAGGTCTGTACAGCACCAAAGTATGTGCTGTTTATTGTTAATTTATTTTCAATTTATTTTGAGCAGGGTCTTGCTTTGTTGCCCAAGCTGGCCCCTAACTTCTAGGCTTAAGCAGTCTTCCTGCACTACTTTCCAGAGAGGCTGGGACCATAGGTACGCTGAACCATATTTAGATTATATGTGCTGTTATTTTTAACATGTTGCAGAGTGATATTAAATACACTAGTTTGGTGGGACTGCCCATTAGCTCAGTTGTTTTAAGTGCTTACTTAAGTGAAGGCAGTCAGCCTCAGGATACTGTGGTTGCATCCCCAGATCCTCATACCTTACCAGACAGACCTGCCCTTAAGGCAGCCTGAGCCAGCTATAAACAAACAAACAAACAAACAAACTGGTTTTAAGACTCCATCTGAAACAATTACTAATTCATGTCTAAGACTTAAGATTTTTTAACTACTAGGAAAGATGTCAGATTAGATTAGAAATTTGCAAAATTGATCAGCTTCTACTCTTTTCTTATTTACTAAATCATCTTGTTCCAGGATTTTCAAACTTTTTAAATGAATTCTTGCTTTCCATTATATCCTATGCAGAAATCTAATAGGTTTATGGATGTAGGAGGTGATGTTGCTCTGGAGAAAGTTCAGTGGGGTGTCCAGAACCCACAGTGGCCCTCTTCTGGGTGACCCCTCCCTGAGCATAGCTTTGAAAACCTGTAAAACTGCAAACCATTTCCTTGGAGAGGGGGTTCATTTTTCTAAAACTGGTTTTAACTTGGCTTAGTTTGGTACTAAAATAAGATTAAATGAATTATTTTAACAATTACCTGAGTGAAGAAAATTACTCATTTTCTAGATATATAGCAGATTATAATTACATAATTAGCATAATTTTACGTAGTAATTATTACTGAGATTTTCCATAGTGCTGATTTATAAAAAAGAAAACAAAGC
This sequence comes from Ctenomys sociabilis, assembly GCA_004027165.1. Classification (NCBI taxonomy): domain Eukaryota; kingdom Metazoa; phylum Chordata; class Mammalia; order Rodentia; family Ctenomyidae; genus Ctenomys; species Ctenomys sociabilis. The sequence continues at coordinate 56,207 of PVKA01010340.1, forward strand.
AAAGCCAGCATGCTGACTTACTAGTTTATTGAATGTATAATTACATTAATTCAAAAATCAATTTATAAAAGGTACAGAAAGATCTTCTTGTGTTGCTCCCATGTTTTTATCTCTCATATGAGTATCCCTGTGATAACCATGATGATCTTATGTAATCCTCCAGACACGAATAAATTTGAATATCCATATTTATTTATTTAGTGTTTTTGAGACAGGGCTTGCTATGCAACTCGGGCTGGCCTTGAACTCATAGCCCAGACTCACAATGATTCTCAAACTCACAATGATTCTCCTGCCTCGGCCTCCCAAGTTCTGGGATTACAGCTATCCCTACATTTTTTACAGTGTATAAACTGATAGAAACTGAACAAAAAGGATATTTATAATATGCAAAAATCAGAAAAAGCACTCAGTTTTATATATGTAACTTTTATATTTCTTTTAACAGGAAGAAATTAAAGAGTACATCCAAATATATTTATCAAACATTGTTTTTGAATGGTGAAAATAGTGACATAAAGATTTGTGCTTTAGGAGAAGAATGGAGCTTACATAAAATATATTTATGTCAAGTAAGTATTTTATTCTATTGACTAAGTAATTACTAAAAAAAAAAAAAAAGACCTCAAAACTCTTAAGTCATGTTCTTTCTCATTGCCTTTCATAGTATCTTGTGCATATATCTGATATGTCTACTTTATTAGAAGGAGGCAAATATTATTAGTGAAAACTTAGTTTGGATAGAAAATAGATTTTGAACTTTTTTGTCATACTAGCCCATAATTACCTCTTTGTCATTACTTGAATAAGGTGCTTCTTTGGGTGCTATTAATAGAATGGGAAAGTTGGGCGAAAATGTTTTAACCTTAACGTTAAACCTGTTAAATTTCTTTGTTGCTGATTATTCACGTTGAATAAATTCATCTGAGATGTTGCTTAGTAGTTGAAGTTGAATGTGAATGGAAGGTCCGTGACACTTTCCTTTTCTCCCAGAAAATCCTGTTAAAGACCACAAATCTATTAACAAAACAGCTGATTTATTATTTGATCTTTGTACTGAACATTTACTTCCCTGCTACTCATTTAAAAGACTCTGACTTTAAAAGTAAAATAAAATTCTTTCTCTAGTGGTTCAAATATTATATTCATTTATTCTCTTAGCGCATTTATGTGCTGGGCATTGTTCTAAGAACTGGGAGTAAAACAGTAAACAGTTCTAGTCCTGGTGAAGGGTATGTTTTTTTCCTCTTTATAGTCTTTGAGAATAATTATGTAATTAAGACAGTCTAAGCCAGGTATGGTGGCACATACCTATAATCCTAGCACTCAAGAGGCTGAAGCAGAATTGCTGAGTTTGAGGCCAGCCTGGGTTACATAGTGAGATCTTGTCTCAAAAAAAAAAAAAAAAAAATTATCATAAAGGATTTTTCAGGAAAAACATTTGAAAAGGATTTTTTCTCATTTCAATCGTGATTTCTTTTTATTTAAACAGTTTACTTTGACTTGAAGAATATGTATAGTCCAGAGAATGTATCAGATTATTGGTGTTAACCTATGGATATGACGCATATCTTTCTTTTAAATCTCAGAAAAAGATTCTCAGTTTTATTAACTTAAGGGTCACAATGCCTCTGTTAAAACTTTATCTCTTGCTGAGCACAGTAGCAAATGCTTATGACCCTAGCCACTTGGGAGGCTGAGGCAGGTGTATCACAAATTAGAGGCCAGCCTGGACAATTTAGCAAGTCCATTTCTCAGAACAAAAGATGAAAAAGGTTGAAGATATAGCTCAGTGGTAGAGCACCCCTACATTCTACCCAATGCCACACAAAAAATAAAATAAAAACCAATCACTTTATCCCTCATGGAAACAGTTGATTTTAGTTCAAGCCACATGCTACAATATAAGCCTTTCAGGTACAGATATAGCCTTTGTTTTCTCCCATGTTTTTAGGGCTTTCTATATACAGTTGGCTGCCCATCTCTGTGGATTCATATCCATAGATAGACCAATCATGGGTTAAAAATAGAAAAAAATTTCATCTGTACTGAACTTGTACAAATATTTTTTTCTTACTATCCCCTTTGAAGAAGTGTAACCGGTGATTTATGTAACATTTACATAAGGGCCTGCGTTCAGTCCCCAGTTCTGCCAAAAAAAAAAAAAAATAATAGTAGTAATAATAATACATACATACAGTGTCTTGCTATGCAGTTCAGGATGGCCTTGAGCTCACTGTGTAACCCCAGGCTGGTCACAAATTTGGAACCTCCTGCCTCATGCTTCAGCCTCCTGTGTGCAGCGAGTACATGTGTGTGTCACCATGCCCACCTCATAGATTAGTTAATATTTGGTTCATTCTATAGTACTGTAACTGTAATTATGAGAGATGCTGTCTAGGAAGTAACCAAAGTCATCATCTATTCTAATATCTTTCCTAAAATTCCATTGCTGAGATCAGACATGTGCATTCAGGGTGGTTTGGCTGTAGGTGATTGTGAATCTTTCTGACTAGAAAAACTAAATTAGGGTTTCTCCTGATTCATTTGTGGAGTATCCTTTTAGTGGTGACTTGGGACTGGTCTGAAGCTTTCTGAGGCATAATAAGGACTTCGCACCTTGAAGACTTTCAGTTCCTTTTCCTTCCACCTCAGTACACCATTGTGTACCCACTTTGTGTGTTGTTGCATGTTTGTAAGAGATACAGACATAACGTAGTATCTAAATTTGAATTTAGTACTTGAGAAGCAAAACTTATAGATACTATACTCAGAAATTGTTTAAGTGAAAAAAGTCTGAATAGTAATGGTAGAATTCAAATAATAATGGGTAGTAATAGAATTTGCTTTACTTTTTGTTAAAACAATACTAAACTAAATGTGTATTTTGATAAACCTAATAAACTTGTCTTAATTTCTTTTCATATATATTTAACAATTCATATTCTCTTGAATTAATGTGGTGAATTAGTTTTAATATAATAGTTGGAAATGAAAGAAAAATAACTTGAAAGACAAAGTACTGGATAATCATTGATGCTTTTTTTCTTTTTTTAAGTCAGGCTACTTCTCTAGTATGTTCAGTGGTTCTTGGAAAGAATCCAGCATGAATATTATTGAACTGGAGATTCCTGACCAGAATATTGATATAGAAGGTACTATCTCCTTTTATGGAAACATTATAAAAACCATCCTTTTTATTCTTTAGGTAGAACATTTTTGTCTAGCCTCATTGCCTAGGAGGGATAAAGCTCCATGTAACACCTGAAAGTGATAATTTTATATTTATTTACACCTAAGTTTATCAGTTCTGTTCATCATCCTATTCTTTACTCACATAGGCTTTATCAGTCTATTTACTTTGTAGATGTCTGTGTGGTTATAGGCTGAAGGAAAAATATTACTTATTAAAATTATGTGATGTTTTAAAAAATTAATCTTTCCTAAATAAAAAGGAACGAGCCATGTAACTGATGTTATTTTAAATTACTGAGGCTTAGAGGAATTATGGGACTTGGTCCTTCATTAACAGAGGTGTGGTATCTGCCACACAGAAGACCTGAGGTTTCGTTGAGTGTGGTGAAGAAGAGGATGGCCAGGCTTAGACAGCTGCATGGCGGGGTTGGAGGAATAGGGCCAAGGAGCGGTGCTGCGGCGAGTGTGGTCAGGCGGGGCCTGTAGCTGTATTCTTTGGTCCCTTACTCTGTTCCCCAGTGGCAAAGCATAGAACAGCAGAATTCTGTGTATCATTGAGTCTGTACTTGAACTTAATGAATGCTTTACTTGGGGCTCTCGTTTAAAACTTTTTCCAGGGGTGTGTGAGTACTAATCCTAACTACTGCCAAGATTTGATGTAGAAGAATGCACCTAGATTTGTTAAAATAAACATAATTTACAATATTTTTGTTACGTTAATACCATCAGTAAGCATTACTATCGTTTTAGTAGTGACATTTCTCTTAGCCTTTTGTGTACATAACAGCTTTAAACAAATGTCCTTGTGTGTGAAAAGTTACTGTTTTTACAGTAATCGCATCTGTGTAATTGTTGTTACTTCATTCTATCTGTGTATATTGCTTGCAGCACTGCAAGTTGCTTTTGGGTCACTGTATCGTGATGACGTCCTAATAAAGCCCAGTCGTGTCACCTCTATTTTGGCAGCAGCTTGTATGCTGCAGTTGGTAAGTACCACATTATTCAAAACAGATAGCAACAGTATCTTTGTTAGTATCTCTTCTAAAAACAAAAATAAAGCTTAGCTTTTATAATTTTTAAAATTAAAGTGGAATGTATAAATGCTGTTTATTATAAATCATTTTAAATGCTTAACCAAAACTAATTTGTTACTAAGGGGATCATGATGTCTGAATACAGTGAGTCCAGACCATTTCTGGGTAGCCTAGTATAACTATAATGTAGACAGTATTTACTCAGGTGCACTTGCAAATTTCTGTTAATTATTGATCTTGACTATTAGGTAGTTTATGATTGCTTATTTAGTTCACACGTTCAAAAAGTCAAATGCTACTGTGTAAACTTTTTCTTAATATGAAATAACTATGTGAACTTTGTGTGCATTTTGCTATTCTAATAGAATGACAGATTTATTCATTTAACAAAAATGTATTAAGTAGTATGTCAGACTAGGCCTAGAGAACCAGAAGTAAATTAAGACGTAATTCCTGAATCTGGGAGTTTCTGTAAAACCCAAAGGTAAAGTAAGAGCTATCTAATATTATATGTATGATAATGGTCTACGTATAACAGTATTATATGTATGGAGGGGAGGCAGAAAACAAATCATTCGATTCCTCTATGCCAGTGATGGCAAAACTCCTAGAGCCTGCAGTGGCATGGACAGCCCACTGTGGCACGCACGCTGTGTGTTCACTGCTGTGCACTATGCATTGCCACAGCATTAGATGATTTTAATCAGAGGAGAATCAAAGCTATGTTTTAGAAAGAAAACTTCATTCTCAACGTATACATAATAAATTGAAAGAAAGATGAGTACAGGATTAGAGACAAGAAGCTATTGCAGTAGTCCAAATGAGTTCTAATTCAATTAATATTTCAATTCAAATAAGTAAGGTAGTATAAATAAACATGGATAAGTAGTAGATACCTGAGAAAAGGATAACTTGCTGGATATGGTGACTGAGGAATAGCTAAGGAGGGAATGGGAGGACTCTAGAATGACTTCCAGGTAAGTTCAGAATCCAAGTAGAGTCAAGGTGTTATTTTAATCAACATTTTCCTTTTATCAGCATTTATATACTGATTTATTTTAAGTACTAATTAATAGCTTGCTAAATATCCTTGGCCAAATTTTGATTTTTAAAATGCTTTAATCCCTTTAGTAGTTAATTTCAAATAGGTATATTTTACTTTCTAACTTGTATTCTTTGTTTTTAACATTCTATGTCTGGTTTCTGCCTTATTTTTATAATTCACTAACTTAATGATGTACTTGCATGATGAATATATTTCAGAAATTCCGATGAAAATGAGAATATTCTTTCATTTGAAACTTACAAACTTACAGAATCAATTTAGATTAAAATGTAAATTATTGGGCTGGAGATATAGCTCAGCAGCAGCATAAGCGCCTTGCAAGCGCAAAGGTCCGAGTTTGGTCCCCAGTACCAGAAAGAAAAAAAAAGTAAGTTGCTCAGAACTCTAATGTACTTGTTTCAGGGGTGACTCATACTGATAGTGCTCATTCATATCATTTGTGAAACTCATCACTTGCTTAACTGATCACAGAATGCTGCCAGAGAAATTTGCAAAAGTCCCAGAGGTGAGAAAAATGGAAAACAGAGAGAACAGTAATATTCATACTTACCCCACAAAGAAGTCCATTTTCCACTTATAAGTACTTAGTTGAACACTTGCTGGAATTTTCCCCATATTTTTATTGGGTTTATTAAACAAACAAAAACCTAGGCTTGCTGCAGTTTTCTTTCTTCCTTGTTTTCCTTTTTAATATGTAAAAGCACATATCAGAGCTAATTTTTCCCAAATGAAATGGGCCTTTCCAGTGCTTATTTATATTTACAGGATGGTTTAATACAACAGTGTGGTGAGACAATGAAGGAAACAATTAATGTGAAAACTGTATGTGGCTATTACACATCAGCAGGGACCTATGGATTAGATTCTGTAAAGAAAAAGTGAGTTACCCTTTCTTATTTTTTTTCCCATGCTACTTCTGGGAATTTGGTGCTTTGGTTTCTTAAGAGAATATATAGCTATAAGAAAGAATTATGAGAAAATAGAACAGGGGGATGTAATTTTATTATTTAAAAAGCCCCTTTTTGATTTTGGACTAATTAATAAATTACTCAGGAATTGTTTTTTGTAAGAGCTGGGGAGATGGCTCAGTGGAATAAGTGCTTCCCTTTCCCTGGCAAGTGCAAGGGCCTGAGTTCAATCCCTGGTTCAGCAAAAAAAAAAAAAAAAAAAAAAAAAAAAAAAAAAAAAAAAGAAAGAAAGAAAAAGAAATTGTTTTTGGAAGGTGTGATGTACACCTGTAATCCCAGCACTCTGGGAGGCTGAGGCAAGAGAGTTGCAAGTTTGAGCCCAGCTTGGGCAGTGCAACCACCTATTAAGACCCTGTTTATATAAAAAAAAAATATAAAAAGGCTGAGCTGCAGCTCAGCATGAAGGCCCTAGGTTCAATTCCCAATAATGAAAAAGAAGTAGATATAAATAGGCATTGTATGTATGTCACTACTGGCAACGTTTAATCTATGAGCTAATGAACCTATTTTTAGATTTTAAATATAGAAATATCTAAGCCCTTTCATAAACCATTTAACCCAAAGTTGAATGATGGTTTCTAGATATTATCTTATTAATCTAAAAGGAATAGCCCCTTAATAACTACTGACAGAAAAATACTAAACTTCAGATTATTATGCTAAAATTTTTGAGCATGTCCTAGCAAGATTAATGCCATATTTTTATTAATAAATTCAAACTACATAATAGATAATGTAATAATTATGTGTTATGATTTCAGGTGCCTTGAATGGCTTCTAAACAATTTGATGACTCATCAGAATGTTGAACTTTTTAAAGAGCTCAGGTATTTAAATTTTAAATAACTTTGTAATTATTCTAAGTTAATATTTTTCATTTGTTAAAATATGTAAGTTATTTTTGTAGAACACTGATAGTACACAGTTAATGAGAGACACTAAAATAATATACTGTGACTATGCATAAACTGAAGAAATGCAGTACAAGTCTTTTGTTGTAAATGATAGCTGTTATAACTATTGTTCAATCAGTTTTTACAGAAAAATGTATTGCTGTCATAAGACTTAAGTTTCTAGTGCTGCCTCACTTCTGCTGTGCTCTTAGCGATCATAGCATGTAAAGAGCCTATTCAGGATTATAAAGGGTACAGAGGTGAGTGTATCAGACTTTCTGCTGTCAAGGAGCTTTTGGAGTAATGAAACTGAGTTATGTGAGATACATCTGAGAAACTCAGAGTAGAAATGAAAGAGCTTTTGAAAACTTTAGGGTACAGATATCAGGAATATGTGGCATTTTGAAGGGAATGTGTAAAGCCAAAAATTTAACTTACATTGCTTCTAGAGATGTCAGTTTCTCACTTCTCATATCCTTCTCACCTTTGAAAAAGATCAGTGGGAAATTATGGCCAGTATGGTGTTGCATACCTTAATCCCAGCGTTCTGGAGTCTAAGGCAGAAGTGAGAAGGATATGAGAGAGGTATGCATTTTTATGTTTAAATACGTTGTGTAGTAACATACTCATATTTATTTCAATTCTCAATATTATAAATTTTTATTTTGTTTAGCTTTGTTGAGACTGGGTCTTGCTGTGCAGTTCAGAATGGCCTTGCTGGTTATGTAGCTGTGGCTGGCCTTAAACTCATAGCAGTGCTCCTGCCTCAGCCTCCAGAGTGCGAGGATTATGTGTACAACTATGTGTGTAACAGAACACCTGGCTTGGTTTTGGGTTTTGTTTTTTTTTGATGGTTAGATTACATTGTGGATTCTTGGATTATTTTCATTTCTCTCTTTGTGAAATTGGAGATTGAACTCAGGCACTTGCCAGGGAAACACTTATTCATCTGAACCATCTTCCCAGCCCTCATTTCTCTGTCTTAAGAGATACTATCTTGCTGGGCGTGGTGGCGCATGCCTGTAATCCCAGCACTCGGGAGGCTGAGGCAGGAGGATTGTTGTGAGTTCGAGACCAGCCTGAGCTACAAAGTGAGCTCAAGGCCAGCCTGAACTGCATAGGAAGACCCTGTCTCAAAAAAGACAAAAAAAAAAAAAAAAAAAAAAGAGATACTATCTTAGTGAACCAGGGAGTAGTAAAAGCACCTACCTGGCAAGGGCGAGGTCCTGAGTTTGATTCCCAGTACCACAAAAAAGAAAATATAGTAATAGACAAGTTTGAGAAGTGTTCATCAACTAGTGATGTCAAGGCATAAACAAATCCCTGTATTACATTTGATTTGAAAGTAACACTTGTTCCTTCTCTTTCATAACTTTTTGTGTGGTGGTGGCGGTGGTGGTCGTGGTGGTGGCGGTGGCGGTCATGGTGGCAACATTAGGAATT
>PVKA01010341.1:0-64815 GCA_004027165.1 Ctenomys sociabilis
AAAAAAAAAAAAAAAAAAAAAAAAAAAAATTTGAAAGCATTTAAAGGTAAGGATTGTTAGTTTGTTTTATATTCTATTTATTAAGGATCTTTCTGATATATAATGACTACTTTCATTGTATGTATTTGGTTTTATTTTTCAGAGGAAGCCTCCCATGTGCTGGCCCAGACTAGCATCAGACTCCTGAGTTCAAGTCGCTCTTCCCAAGCCCTGGGTAGCTGGGATTCCAGGTGTCTGTAATTACACCTGGCTTAGGGGATTTTTTTTTTTTTAATTCTCATATCAGAGGAAATCTAGTACAGTTCAGGGATGGTGAATTTGGTGACCTCCCAGTGTTCTCAAGGAATTGTGTTTTCTCTGCTCTTCCCCTGAGCCACTCTGGACAGGTTGGCTGTTGTCCTCTGTTTTGCCTCTGTGTTTTCAGGATGGAGACAGAAACTCAGGCACTGTGTCATTGCAGCACACATCTCGAGTCCATTTCCCTTGAAAGACCCCGAGGCTCCCAGAGCTCCTTCTACAGCGCTCTCACTTCCATTCCCCTGTCCAGAACTACAGGTCTTGCTAGCTCCTCCTCATCTAGCCCATTCCTAACCCGACTGCTGGCCAGAACACAGAATCCTCAGGACTGGCTGAATGAATCAAGCTCCCAGGTCTACTAAATAGAGCTGCTAAATTAGCCACTGAGGGTTTTTACAAGACATAAAATCCTACTTGTCACAAACACAGTTCAACTCTCAGGTCTCTCATTAGTCTTTCTCTGATTGTCTTAGCCAGCAGTAGCCACTCCTTCCTGTGAACATAAACCCTTGGATTCAGGCCAAATACTAGTCATTGCTAATGTCCCTCTTTATGTCTTAAATCTTAACTCTGCCTTGCCACTCTATCTTAGAAACATATTTAGAATCCAAGCTCTCCTCACCATCTTATCCTGTGGCTGAACCAAACCTGCTTCATTTCAAGCACGATTATTGCCACAGCCCTCACAGCAGTATCAGCTGCACCCCTGGCTCCCCAAAACATGGTGCTCAGAGAGCAACCCTCCAAAATGGTCCCATCACTGCTCAGCTCACCCCACAGCAGCTTCAGAACGGAGTCCTCAACCCTTTCCAAGGCCTGCCTACACCGCGGTGACCGTCACCTCCTGCCTCTATCAGCCATACTGGCCAAATTGCTGCTTTTTCAACACAAGCACTCTCCCTCCTTGTGGCCTCTGCACTCTTGGGTTTACCTTGCTTGGAAAATCCTTCTACTTGGATGATTTGCTCCTTCTTTTTCTTCAGATTTTGACTTAAATGCCACCCCCCCCCAAAAAACAACTTCCCTCAGCCCTTCTCCCACTGTCCTGATGCAGTCACTTCATTATCCTTCAAAACCCTTGTCACAAGGGACAAAATCGATACACTGTCTTGTCTCATTAAGACATATGACCCAGCAAGCCAGAGGCTTTGTCTGTTCTTCACTGAGTTGGTCTTAGGAGGAATTACAGCAAAATGTAGCATGGGATGGGTGTTCAGGGTACAGCTGCTAAAGGACTGCATACTCCTCTAACCCGTGGTATTTGCATGGCTTGTCGTGTGGTCTCTCGCTGCTATCTTGGCCCGTGCACACATCCTGTCTCTGCCTCAGGAACAGAGCTTCTTAAAGACCACGGCTGAGCCTTAACGAACAGCGCCTTATGCAGAGGGAGCTTGGTGTTGGCTGTTGACATTTAAAAAGAAGATACGTTGGGGCGGCAGCAGCTGTTGTCACCTTACCTAACCGTTCTTGGCAGGAACCTGGGAAATTGAAGTACAGGACAGGACCGTGTATTCAGCAGAGTATGGAGTTTGGTGTTTTGGCTTAGAAGAGGAACGACAAATTGGTGTCCTTGAGCAAGAGGAGGGAGGCACCTTCAACACTGAGAGGAGGACACAGGGCACCTTTGCGTCTCCACAGTTTCTCCAGAGCCCAACTTTCCATGTTTGTTTACAATTCAGGAGTTGCTTGCTACTCTCTTTAATTGGTGGCAAAGGTTACAGCTTAACAGGTGCTAAACAGAAGCAGAGGGTCTCAGATCCTGTAGAGTCCTCCCTCAGATTTAGGGAGAAAATTTAGACTGACTTCAGGTCCAGCCCCTCCCTGTGCCAGCTTCAAAAACAAAGGTGGAGGTCCCCGAAGAGGCCCTGAGCCCAGGAGGCAGCTCTGTGGCTCTCTCTCTCTGTCTCTCTCTCTCTCTCTCTCTGTCTCTCTGTCTCTCTGTCTGTCTCTTTCTCTCTCTCTCCAAAGTTCACCCAGGCATTCTAACATCAAGGCCACTCCCCAGGCTCCAGGGAACCGGCCCACTTTCAAATGCCAATAGCACTCTACTTGCTAGAACAGAAAGGGACAAGTGAGACCAAAGACAGTGCTTTAAACAGAAGAAAAAGATGTTATTGAATGTGTGCTAATCTAAAAAGGACAGAGCCAGGAATAACTGTGAGCACTGCTTGATGCAAGTGTGCACAGGATGCCCCAGGTGCAAGAGGAGGCAGGACCTGAGGTGGCCTGAGGACACACAGCGAGTGCCCTGAGAGGGTGGCCCACAGGACAGAACTTATTTTAAGCAATCTTAAAAAAAAAAAAACACTCACTTTAGCATTCCGCAGGAAATGAAAAGCAGATGGGTCGGTTCGGAGCTTGTTTACACATTATCGGTCTCCACAAGGCTCAGTTAGGCCCAGTTAGGCCTGGAGAGAAGGGGTATTTTAGGTAAATATTGGCCAGGCAGGAAATCCACTCTGGGAGAGCGGGAGCCCTTCTAAATCAGATCAGGCGGCCCGCAAAAGCAGGCACTAAGGCTGCAGGGCCCTTCTTTCCCCAGGTCAGTGCAGACCCAGGTAGAATAAGCATCGATTTGACGTGTATTCCTGGTTTGAGTATGCCTTCTCTTTCTAATTGATAGATGTCTGCAGTGCATAATGATTACATTCATCGCAGCAAACATGCGTGTATGTGACCTATCTTAGTATTTCTTAATCCCCTCTCCTCCCTGCCCCTCACAGCATCTCCTAACCCCCTTCTCTTACATATATATTTTTATACATGTTTGCAGTGCATCATAATCATGTTTCTAGTAGGTGTTTGGTTCAAGTACAGAATACAACACAATTCTCTTTAAAAAAAAAAAAATCTTGGGGATATAACTCAGTGGCACAGTGCAAGGTCCTGAGTTCAATTCCTGGTATCATTAAAAAATAAAATAAGTAAAAAAAAATAAACAAATCTTGTTTCCCCCCTCCCTCTATCTTTGGTTCCCTTCCCAAGTGCTAAAGATATCTCTCACTTATATCATTTCTTATTGTCTATCTTTTAAGTTGTTGTTTATATTGTGGGTTTCTCAAATAAGAAGAAAATATGGGATTTCTATGTCTCTGATTTATTTCACTTAATATTATGATGCATCCAGTTTCCTAAATGACTCAAGTGTACCTGCCTTTGCGGCAGAGTAGCACTCCACTGTGTTTAAATACTGGATCTTCTTCATCTGTTGATACTCAAACAGGCCACTTCCAAGATTTAGCTCTTTTAGCTGGGCAAAGTGGCATAAGCCTGTAATCCCAGAACTTGGGAGGCTGCAAGCAGAAGAATCACTACAAGTCCGATCTGTAGTGAGACCCTGTAGACCCTGTACTAAATACATTTAAAAATATTTTTTTAATTTAATGTGATCCCATTTGTTGATCCTTGACAAAACCCTGGAGAAAATAGGTATAGAAGGACATTCTCTTAGTTTGAAAAAAGCCATATATGGCAAGCCATATCATCATTTTCTATCATATTAAATGTAGAGATGAAAATTTTCTAAAATCTGAAACAAGATGACAAGGAACTCTACTATTACCATTCCTGCTCAAGGGCTGGGGATATCACTTAGCAGCACAGCACCTGCCTGACAAGGGTGAGGTCCTGAGTTTGATTCTTTGGTGTCCCCCCCGCAAAAAAAACCCAAACAATTAGGCAAGAGAAAAAAATTGAAGGAATATGTATAGGAAAGGAAGAACTGAAATTATCATTTTCAGTTGACATGATCCATTAGATAGATATCCCAAAAATTCCACCAAACAACTCCTAAAATGAATAACTACATTCAGTAACATAGCAACATACAAAGTCAACACACACACACACACACACACACGGAGTGTTCTTGTATAGCAATTAAAAAAAAAAACTCACCAAAAGAGAAATGAAGGAAACAACACCTTTTAAAATAGCATCAAGAAAAATTAAATACTTAGGAATTAAGTTAGCCAAGGAAACAAAAGATTTGTACAGTGAAAATTATAATACTATGAAAAAGAAGATGGAAGAAGGCATCAGAAAGGGCTGGGGAGATGGCTCAGTAAAATAAGCACTTCCCTGGCAAGCACAAGGACCTGAGTTCAATCCCCGGTTCCACCAAAAAAAAAAAAAAAAAAAAAAAAAAAAAAAAAAAAAAAAAAAAAAAAAAAAAAAAAAAAAAAAAAAAAAAAAAAAAAAAAAAAAAAAAAGCATCAGAAAATGAAAAGAAATCCCTGATCCTCCATAGGGAGAAACAGTATAGTCAGAATGACCAGACTGCCAAAATTGAGTCCCGGACTCATCATTATCCCAATTGAAATAGGAAGAATTTGAGGAAACAGCGCTTGCTAAGGAAGCTAAGAGATGCTATACCTCTGTCACCTTCAGGTCACCTAAGTAGTAAAGTGAAAACAGGGACCTGGACACTGGGACACTGGGCCTAGATATGGAATGTTTCACGTCTAAGGTCCTCAGATTTATAGTAGGTTTGTGGGATCCCTGAGTCCTTTCCTTAGAGTTTCTACTCAGTAGAACTGAGGTGGAGCCAATTGACACATGGAAATCACCCTGATATTAGTTGTTCTGATGTGAGATTTGGCCATTGTTTATAGCTCACCTAGGGCTGGGAAAGCAGTTCAGTGTTAGAGCACTTGTTTAGCATGCATAAGATCAACAGCATTATCAAGAACAAAACAAAAAACTGATGATAAAGAGCACCATTGATCTGGTTCCCTTTCACCTGCGATCATTTCCACATCTTAGTTTCAGCTTATGTCACAATATGTCACCAGGGTGGTTTAGGGTCACATGACTCCATGGGATCCAAAATGGACATAAATATAGATTTGAGGTGAACAGTTAACATATCCCTCTGAAACTGTCAAAAAAGTATGTGTGTAAACACAAGCCATTACTCTTTTTGGCAGAGTCCAGGAAATAATACTTGTAAAATCATTTTCTAAGTTGCTGCTAAGAAACAGCAAAAATGATAATCTTCAACAATTATCAAGCAGTTATTACATGTTAACTAGTTTTTCAGTGTTTTCACTTAAAATTCATTTAATTCTTACAATACCTTGGTGATGTTGGAACTGTTATCAGTTTAACGACAAGGAAACCAAGGTACCAGGAGAAGAAATCTGCCCAAAACCAACCAATGAGAGCTGATCTTCAAGCTTAGATGTGCGTCTGAGTTACCTATAGGGTCTGTTCAAAATACAAATGGCCAGGCACCATCCAAAATCAACTGCACTGTGATCTCTTAGGAGATCTTTACCTAAAATGTTGGTAATTAACTCCTAAAAGTTAGTTGTTGGCCAAGATGTGAGGCCACTTCTGGGATTTTTTAAAAGACTTTAGTAGTTTCAATTCCTTCTCTACCACTTACAACTAGAAGTTTCGGACATCCTTTCTCTGAGCTTCATTTTTTCATCTGTAAACCAATGATCTGTACCTAATTCTAAGGTGAGTTCTGAGGATTATGTAGCTCGAAAGTGCTTAGCTCAAAGGTAGGAACACTACCACTACAGGGCATCTTAAGACATGGGCAGGTCTTCCCTTTTGCCAACCGAACTGTACTCTTCACTGCAGCTTCTCTCTGCAATCCAAAGAGTGCTTTGTCCCCATGAAAAAGAGGTTATCACCACTGGAAGGCCAAGGGAAGGAAAGTACTCTGCTTCTGAGATTACTGAACACAAGACCTAGAGGTGGGAGAAAAAGATTTCTAACACTCAGGAACTGTTTGCATCAAACAGTGTAGACCCCGATAAGACCTCCAAGAATGCCTCCCCTCTGGCTGTACCCATTACCAACCCTCCCATGCTGCAGTAGGGCTGCCTAGATGAGAGGATGTGCAGCTCAAGGGATGATCCCAGCCCTCTGTCGGCTTCTCACAGTGCATTCCTTCAATAGAGGCAGTTCCAGCTTGGGGGCTCGGGGGAGTAAAACATCAGATAAGCTTGAGGAACTAAGAAAGAGGAGGCTGTGTCTACTTCCCATCTAGAGAGGTGCTGTTCCCATGAGGAGCTGAGGCCATGGTAACATGGGATCCACAGAGCAGAGACAAGTGGGGGTAAAAGTCACCCAAGTGGGGAGGAAGTGACTGGCTGGCCCCTCCACATACCCTGAGAGAGATCAAAAGTTTACTGGGAGGGAGATCTGGCAGCCCACAGAAACCTAGCCACAAAGGGACCAACATGGAGGCCAGGTAGGGGAGAAAGGGATTCCTTCTTCACCCTCAAATCTTTTAAGTCAGCTCAAGTCCACAGGAGGAAAAGGCAGACATATTTACTGATACACACAGGGCCATCACAGAACAATGATTGCTCCGTATCCATAACCCAGTGAGAAGGGAGTGGGAAGAAAAGAAACAATATTTCCCATACAGGTCCAAATTCCATGTGATGAATGTGATCATTATGTATAATCTAAAATGTACCCATAAAAAAATAACCCAATGAAGTTCATATGCTTATATGCCTTTCTTCATAGAAGACAGGGAAACCAGGAAATGTGGGGGCAGTAAATTTTGAGGGGTAGTAAATGACTTTTGGGGCAACTGAAATGACCAGAGGCATAGCTTATGACAGTCTGTCCGTTTGTTTAAGTGCCATGATGTCCTTTGTCTTCCTTTCTGTTCCTTCTGTCAGATAAGCTTCAAAGAAAATCCTGCCCTGAATGGAAGAAGAGAGACCTGGGATGTGAGACTGTATCTCCAGCTTCACACATCATTTTCTGAGCCCCAGCAACAGCACAGGATGAAGGAAACTGGCGCCCCTGTGGCCACCTTGGAGAACAACACAATGCCATGCTGGGAGCCGGTGGGGAAGATCAAGGACAATACAGGACAGTGACCTCTCCAGGGAGCCACCAACTCAGAGCTCCTGGTGCTACCCACGTCCTGTTGCCTCCCACTACAGTGATGCCGCCTCTAGGAAAACAAGGGAGAAAGGATGTAAATGAATCCCCTATGTAGTTTACTAGATTAATTTTTCTGTATTATGTAGAACGGACATCTGAAATAAGAACTATGTTCTATTTCAGAAAATCAAAGGTACATTTGTACATATCTGAAACTGTTTTTGTAGAATCAATGCCTGCTAATTATTAAAACTAGTAAGTGTCCTAGAACTTAGCCAGATGTGTACCATAGTATGATTTGGTAAAAGTACCACAGCAATCTGTATGAAATTGATTTAATTAGTAGACAGTTTAGAAATGGCATTACGGGGCCGGCGAGATAGCTCAGCGGTCTAAAACACCTGCTTTTTTTTTTTTTTTTTTTTTTTTTTTTTTTTGTCTTTTTGAGACAGGGTCTCGCTATGCAGTTCAGGCTGGCTTTAAGCTCACTTTGTAGCTCAGGCTGGTCTCGAAGGCAAGCTTAAGCAAGGGTGTAGGAACTGTGGTTCGATCCCTGGCACCATATGCCACGCCAGCCCCGTCCCCAGGGTGGGCAGAGGTGGCCACCAAAAAAAATGTTTAAATGGCATCACATCTCCAATGAGGAAATTTGGGTGACTTAATTTTAAAAATGGCAAATAATTATTAAAAATAATAATAAGAGTGGAGTCCAGCATTATTGAAACACAGTCTGGGGAGAAAGACACAGATGGGGTTATGACTCCAGGTTCTGGGTGGCGTCCCTGTGGCCAGGCACCAAGTTCTCCTCTCTGCTAAGGCCTAGCCATCACGAGGCTATGTAGCCTGCTTTATGATCATCTGACGTTCACCCAGCTCAAATGTGCAGCAACACAAAAGGCAGTGGTATAGACATAAGGGCTCCAATATCTAATAAGGTGTGGTCTGACCTCTACTATATCTACTCATTGGTCCTCTGATTTACAAAAAAGTCTCTGGGGAGTCATTGATAGAAGCTCCTATTTATGGAGAAGGTTGCCAGATATAGCAAATAAAAATACAAATATTGCATGGGACTCATGCTAATAAATCAATCACTGTTTATCCAAAGAATTGAGCTTAACTGGCTGCCCTAGTTTTCTTTCGTTTGTTTCTGTGGTGTTGGGATTGGATACAGAGCCACGTACATGTAGTCAAGTGCTGTTCCAGTGAGCTCCACTCCTGGTCTCAACCTGGATTTTTCTGGTCGGCTCCATTCATTCTGTTGGTACCAGGTGGGCAGAAGAACAGATGGCCTGAATCTGCCACGCCCTGCCCCGCAATCATCGGGACCATCTTCTCCACCATTGTGTTACCACTGAGGCCTTCCCAAGGAATCAGCCCAGGGTGAGGGTACAGTTAGGTCTAATTCAAAGGGCTCTCTCTCTGTCCCTCTGTCTCTGTCTGTCTGTCTGTCTCTGTCTCTCTCTCTGTCTCTGTCTGTCTCTCTCTTTTGCTGTCAATAGTCTTCATTCAAATCATCCTCTTAATGATACACAAGGTAAATAATCTCCCTTATTAAGCTTCCCAGGACTTTACCACCTATTAACCCACTATCAAATTTACAACTTGGACAATAAATGCATAAAATTGAAAAACACTTCTCAATGATGTCCAAGGCCATAATCCACATTATCAATAACATGTATTACTCTGTAAGATTGCTTGTGTCCCTGAAGTAGAAAGTTAAATATAAATTTTTACTAACTTCCAAACAGGGCGGTTTCTGCTCCTTGCCCTGAGTCTTATCTGCTCCCTGGATTTTGCCACAGTGGCAACCCTAAGCGTTCCCAAGCTTTGTGTCCTCAGCGTTCAGCTCACCTTATGGAAAACCAGCTAATGGATTTCCACGGGGCCACATCGTGTGCGTCTGGGTTCATGCAAGGCAGGGGATCACCATGGGCAAAACAGAGGTGCAGGTTTGGTCTGTGCTTCCGTGAGCAAGGGAGGATCTCTTTGCTCTTTCTCCAAACCAGTCTTCTTTTGCAAGATGATACACTGTGTCCATATCCTGCACTAAATTATGGTTTTCTTTTGTCTTCTTCTCCTGTTTTTTCAGCTTCCCCAGCACTGAGATTATAGGTGTGCACCACTTTACCCAGACTCTGTGGCCAGCTCAGCTCACTCTGGAGGCAGGGCTGGTGCGGCATATGGTGCTGGGGATTGATCCGTAGTCCCTGCACTTACCTAAGCAGGCACTTTAGTCCACTGAGCTATCTCACCAGCCCTCTTTTGTCTTCTACTTAAGAGGTTTTGGCACATAAAGGGATAATATTGATTCTTTATCCCTGGACCAGGGGGTGCTAAGTTCACACCATTTCTCTCAAACGATCACCAACCTCCTCTACTCTTCCATAAAGTGCAATTTTCACTAACAGCTAAAGAGTCTCCCTGGTGAAGTGCAATTGAGGTCATTCTTCTAGAATTCTGGTTTAATTCACTGCTGGCATTTCTGAAGTTTAGGGTGAGCATTGGAGACAAATGAGTCGTCTTGGTCCTTCTATTTCTTCTATTTCCCATTATTTTCTAACTTAAACATTTCAAGAGTGAGGATTAATATACCCTCCTAGTTCTGGCAACAAGCAAGTCATTCTGTAAAATATATTGGGAAATTAATGGACTTCCATTTGGGGAGAAGTAAACAAAAGTAGATAAAATATACTCCTGTTTATCTGTAGACACACAGCACTGGAAGCTGAGAAATGGTTGAATTTTTCTAAGCCATGCTAGTTGGATTTAAAAAAAAAAAAAAAAAATCCAACCAACCACCAATTGGGTTTCTCTCAAGCTGTCACCTAGAAGCAGAGAAAAGTAAAATGTTGAACTGAGAGTTGTTTTAAGACACTAAGAAAGATGCTACGTTTGTCTCCATATTTTTTACTACATCAAAGCTCTTCACTTGGGAATGAGGGCTGCCCTCGGCCCCTGGACTGCTTGGAGGTACTGGGAGGAATCGTGCTCCTACTGTAACTAGGGGGATAGACGGAAGTGGGAAACCTGCTCAGATTAATCACCAGGAAAATTCAGAGGGACAGAGAACGCAAGAAGTAGGCAGAGACACTCAGCCAAGGCCAGGGCCACTGAGGTTTTAGAAAGGTTCCTTTCATGGCGGGCACAATAAACTAAGTGGTCAGCCCAGTGCATAGCCCCCCAGCTGCTGCACAAAACCATTATGAGAAGCATCCGACCTATTCCCGTACAAATGTCCTCCTCACACCAGCAGACATTTTTATAGCCAACATTAAAGCAGCATCCTACAGTTCGCAAAGTGCTCTTAGATACATGATCTTATTTGATACAAGCCCTATCAAAACGTGCAGTTAGCACAGGCCATCAAGCGGCAGCGGAGGCGCTGAAATTCTCCCAAATGGAACTCAGTCGGGGAAACCCACCGTCCTAGCTCCTTCCTCCTCAATGACACACAGTAGCCGATGTCCACAATTTAAAGGCGGAGGTGTCTTTTGGCTCACAGCTCAGGCCACAGTCAGCCTGCCCCAAGGCAGAAGTGGCACGCGGGAAAGATGCTCACACCAGGGGCAGCTGGGAGCGGGGAACACAGAGGTAGAGAGCCAGGGACCAGAATGGTCCCTTCCAGGTCTCCACCTCCCAACCACCTGCAAGCAGCCCCCTGCCCACTAGTATGCTGAGCTCATAGCGGATGCGCCCCCGCCCCACCCCATGAGTATAGCGCCCCCACAAGCCAATCCTGTTTCAAAAGCACAGCCTCTGAACATGTAAGAGTTGTAGGACATCCTAGATCTCAACCGTGACACTCAGCAACTTGGTCTCACAAAGAAATATGTTTTTAAATTTCAAAAATACCAGACATAGGGCCAGGGAGATAGCCTGGCAAGCAAAAGATTGTGTGTTCAATCCCCAGTACAGAAAGAAAGGAAGAAAGAAAGAAAGAAAGAAAGAAAGAAAGAAAGAAAGAAAGAAAGAAAGAAAGAAGAAAAAGAACTGTTTTCTTAGGGCCAGCCAAATAACTCAGAGGATTAAAGTGCCTGCAAGCAGGTGCGGCGGCCCAGGGTTTCGAACCCTGAGGCCTGCTGTGATGGCCCTGCCCCCTGGGCGTGCTGAGATGCCAATTGAGACTGGGTGTGGTGATGCAGGCCTGTAATCCCAGCTCTTGGGAGGCTGTAAACAGGCAGATCACTATGAGTTTGATCTAGTAGTGAGACCCTGAACACCCTGCAGACTGTTCCCTAAAAAATACAAATATAAAGGCTTAGGGAGATAGCTCATTAGAATGGGTGCTTGCCTGGCAGGCACAGGGTCCTGGGTTCAATCCCTAGTACCACAAAAATAATAATAACAATAACAACAACAACAATAATAATAATACCATATTTGGTGGCACATGTTTATAATCCCTGCATGCTGGAGGCTGAGCTAGGAGGACTGCTGTGAGGTCAAGGCCAGCCTGAATGACATAGTAAGACCCTATCTCCAAACAAAGAAATATCAATTTATTTCATAACTGAAAAAAGCAAGTAGCATGGTTTGTATGGTATAAACCTATTTGTGCAACAGGAGATGGCTCAGTGGAAAAGTGCTTACCTGGCGAGCACAAGGGCCTGAGTTCAATCCCCAGTTCCACCAAAATAAAAAAAGTGCCAAGTCATGTATGTATATATAGATACAGCTTTTTGTTGTGGGGCAGTTGTTTTGCAGTACTGGAGGTCAAACCTGGGGCCTCATGCATGATATGCAAATAGTTAACTACTAAGCCACACTCTCAAACCCTAATAGCTCTGTGCATCTACACACACAAATATATACATAGATATGTAAATATATATATGCATATATATGTATATATATGTATATATATATATGCACAGTTTTACAATGAATATTTTGTACCCTCCTCTCTCTTCCTCTTTCTTTTCCTCCTCCTCCTTTACCTCCTCTTCCTCCTTTTCTTCCTTTTGTTTCTTCCTTCAGTACTAGGGATTGAACCTGGGATCTTTGCATTGAATTATATCCTCAGCCCTTTTTACTTTTCATTTTGTACAAAGACTTGCTACACAAGTGGGCCCTGAGAAACTTGTCATGACTTTCTACTATTGGGGAATTTCCTTAAAACAAACAGACAGACAGACAGGGACAGAGACAGAGACAGAGACAGAGACAGAGACAGGCAGAGACTGTGTGTGTGCGTGCGTGCGTGCGTGTGTGTGTGTGTGTGTGTGTGTGTGTGTGTGTGTTCTAGTGCTGGGGATGAAACCTGAGCTACTCTACCACTGAGTTACATCCCCAACAGACTTTTTATTTTTCATTTTTTATTTACAGACTTAGCTTACAGAGCTAAATTGTCCTGGCTGGTCTTGAACTTGTGATCCTCCTGTCTCAGCTGCCCATGTAGCTGGGATTACAGGCATGAACCACTATGTCCAGCTGAAAAAGAGATTTTCCAGGTAAAAAAATTCAGTTAACCACACATTTTGCTGCCTCTTTGACCCTCTGTTTTCTCATCTGTGTGAGAAAGAAAATCAGATTACTGATTCAGGTACTAGACAACAAGCACTTAGGAGCCAATGCTTAGGAAATGCAGCAAACACCATGGCATAGTGAGGCCTCCAGGTCTCCTGTTCCCAGGGCAGTTGCAATTAGGGGCACCTCCTGCTGGGGTGTGAGCCCCAGGCAACCCCGAGAGACCTGGTAGGAATGCTCCCCAGACAATCCTGTCATATTACACTTTCCTCAGGTAGTCTCCCAGTCTAGTGATCTTTGCTGATTTATTTACTGTTGTTGTCATTGCATTTGTTTGAGATGGAGCCTCATTATGTTGCCCAGGTTGGCCTACAACTCCTGGCCCCAAGTGGCCCTCCTGCCTCGCTGTCGCAGCAGGCACTCGGCCTTGATACCACTTACTGAAGATCTCCTGCACACAAGTAACCTGGCACACGTGTCACCTGTTCTCACAATGATTATGCCATCTATGTGTGCTTAATTTCATTTTAGAGCCAAGGAAACAAACGCTGGAGAAGTCAGTAAGGTGTTGGAAGCTGAGCCCATATCTCGATGAGTCCAGAGCCAGCGCTCCTTCCCCGAAGCTGCATATCCTCTCGTGTGAAGGTCTCCCCACTCCGCACCTCCCACGTAAGCATCCTGCATTCGTCTTCATCTCCATCGCCTTCTCCGTACCCATCCACGTTCTCGGTGGTCCACAGGCTGGAGCGCAGCACCTGGAACAACCCTGGCTCGAGTGCCAACCTGAGGAAATGTGCCTCCGTCTCCTCTGCCTTGTGCATTGTCACAATCTAGCTTGGATTTTACTGTATTTTTTTCTTTCACCCAGGGTAGTCTGTTCTCTAGTTTACGTATGAAGGGGTGGTTAAAAAGTAGTGGTCAACTGCTATCAATAAAATCTCCAAGGGAGCAAAACAAAAGGTAAATCAGAGCTGGGCACAGTGGCACCAGCCTGTGACCTGAGCTACTCAGAGGCTGAGGCAGGATGATCTTAAGTTTAAGGCCAGCCTGGACAAATAAGGAAGACACTTTCTCCAAATGAATAGAAAGGGGTAGGGACACAGCTCAGTGGTAGAGCACCCCTGGGGTTCAAGTGCCGATACTGAAAGAAGAGAAAAATGGTACATTAGGAGTAGGTACTACGAGGAGGAGAGCAGGGAACCCAATTTGGCTTCTTGGCAGGGCCCTCAGGGACAGAATGATCCGAGGTCACTCAGGCATAGGTGCCTTTTGACTCGGCAAGATGCCCAGGAAACAACTGAAAACATGATGATTCTTGCAGGGGAGGTTGTTAAATTCCCTGGGGACTTATATGCCTGAACACTCCTCCCCCTCCTCCTCCTCCTCCTCCTCCTCCTCCTCTTCTTCTTCCTCCTCCTCCTCCAAAACATTTATTAAACAGCCTAATTATTAAACAAAGTAGGTGGAAGAGAAGTAGGAACTGGAGGACTGAATCAAGCTTTTAAGAAAGCCAGAAAAATGACGCAGCACTTATAACATCTCATGCGGAGCAGAGCGAATGTTCCTGATCCAGCCAGGTGCATTGTTAAGCCTGTAGAGGAGAGATAGGAAAACAGATCGTTTTTTTTCCCCTTGTAATCACAAATACCGTGAGCTCAGAACTGATCTGCCTCTAGAATAAATCCCAGGGATTTATTCTCCCAATAAGGCCAGAGAACTGACAAAGTCACAAGCAGGCGTGATACCTATTCAAGAATATTCTATATGCAAAGGCATTTTATTAGCAGATCAACTAGACTATAAAGTCCTCAGCTTGAAAAAAAAAAAAAGTACTGTCCTTATGTTTAACCTAAGGGTAGAGCCCGGGGACTGGCACAGAGCGGAGGCTCAGTGAACACTTGCTGGAATGAAACCGAAGGCAGGAGTCGAGTCTTGCACAGCATGCATGTGTTCAGAGCCCAGCGGTAAGGGAATGAGCGACCATGGGCACAAACACGTGAGAAATGTAGCTCTGCATGTGCCTGGCAGGAAAGCCCGAGCCTTTGCAGCCAGTGACACTGTTTCCCCAGTGATTTAAACAGATGTGTTCTCTTCCTCATTTCCCCTTGAGATTCCAGAAATATGGCTTGATAGAACAGCTGCCTAACGTGTGCAAGGCCCTGGTTTGGTCTCCAATACTGCAAATAATAATAAAAAGGAAAGGGGTAGGAGAGCTTTTGCTGAACTAGTCTGGCTGCTAAAAGGAGACATTCTGCTGGCTTCTCTTCATCGTGAAGACCCACGAGCCTGAACCTTTCGAGCTGTCCAGACCGTTTCTGCTTCTGTCAGGGCCAGGAACCTGAGCTGTGTTTGGAGTTCAGTGCTCCTCCAGCTCTTCTGGCCCTCCAGCTTCTGTCTGCTCTGTGTTCTTGGACGCCCTTGGCTCAGCAGCGGCCTCCCAGTGCAGCTAACCTGCCCTCTCTCAAGTTCACAGAGGAGCTGCTCCAGGGCAGAGCACTCCGCCAGCCTGAGGAGGGCCCTGGGCTGGATTCTGGCACAGAGGCAGGGCTGGGGACACATCTGGAGCAGGTGGCAGCAGCCAAGGAGATGCATCAGTGTATGAGGGGGACTGA
This sequence comes from Ctenomys sociabilis, assembly GCA_004027165.1. Classification (NCBI taxonomy): domain Eukaryota; kingdom Metazoa; phylum Chordata; class Mammalia; order Rodentia; family Ctenomyidae; genus Ctenomys; species Ctenomys sociabilis. Next base: position 15,243 of record PVKA01010341.1, read on the forward strand.
GTGGGTGCAAAGAGCGGCAGGAGCCTACTGCTATGAGTCTGAGTGGGGACAGAGTGGGGGACACCTGGCTTTCCTTCCCACTCACCAACAGACACAGGGACAGGCCGTATCACCTGGGAGCAAGGTGCGCCCTTATCTCTGTTCCCTTTACAAACACACACAAGCTGCTTGCTTCACAGCTGAGAAACTGAAACTCGGAAGTTAGGAGACTTCCTGACCACCCCCTCCAGGCTGCGCTGGCCTCCTGGCCTCGGAGCTCCTCTCCTGAGACCTCTGCTTGGTATTTATCTCACTGTGAGATATTTACTGATACCTTTGTGTACTCAATTTCCTGTGTTCTGCCCGAGGGCAAGAACTGTGTTTTTCACCTTTGTACTGCTCAAGGTTAAAGCTTTCCAGAAGGACCTGACCTGCCCCAGAGCACCTGTGGCAGTGGTGGGACCAGAACCAGACCAGGACCTCTGCTGCTCCACCAGGATGCTTTCTCTCCAGCCCTGTTTCCCTTTGTTCCACTTTTCTGGAATAAAGTGGGCTGTGAGCCCCTAAAGGTGTAAATCAAGCATTTGGTAGATTTTCTACTATGGGAAGGGTTTTTTAAACAAAAGCTGTTTGGGTGGGACATGTAGCTTAGGGACCCGTATGTGCTTAACAGTCTCGAGACCCTGGACTCAAACCCAGCACACACCGTGAGCATACCTACACATAGAACGCACGCACACACACACACACACACACACACACACACACAGGCAAAACCCAACAACCTCTTCTCTCTTGCTATTGTCAGGAACACCAAGCTGTACTCAGAGCTGAGCGAGGGTCACATCTGTAACCCTGGATCCTGACTCCCCCTAGGGATGTCAAGGTGGAAATGTCCGGGATGGCTCACTCACTGCTCTGCTCCTCTCCTCTCCTCTCCTCTGGCCAGGTATGAGCAAACTCCTTGAAGTAATTTGGGGAATTCTCAACTAAGTGAAAAAGTTGCCAGCCTTTCTATCTATCTGTCAGTGTTTAGAATATAGATGAAAACAACTATAATTATTACATACATTGTGTCATTTAGGGTGTTTGTACATTTATTTGTTTGTTTCTTCATTATTTGTTTGTTTGTTTTGAGATAAGGTCTTGCTATGTAGTTCAGGCTGGTCTTTAACTCACCATGTAGCCCAGGCTAGCCTCAAATCCACGGCAATTCACCTGCCTCAGCCTCCTGAGTGCTGGGGTTATAGGTGTGCACTGCCACACCCAGTTGTTTTCTTCTTTTCTCTTTGTGGTGCTGGTGAGCACACATGCAGGGCCTTGCACACGCTGCATGTCTACACTGTTATGTCCTGGCCTTGTGCTTCTAACTCTTCAGTCATTTACACTTATATTCTGGCATTCTGTGTCACCCTCATTTCAACTGGGTGAAGCCTCATTCCAGCTTCTAGAAATCTCCAAAAGGCGTAGACCTTCATCCCCAGAAGTGTGGGAATGGTGCGAGGCCCTGGGCTTGATATGGATGCTTGGGAAGGGGGTGGAAGTTTCAAAGGGGAAGAAGGAAGACTTTACTTTCACCATTGCCAGACCACATGAAGGCAACTCTCAAGTCAGCGAGGAGAGTATATGAGTTAATAAAATATCTTTTTTGAGACAAGGGCTCCCTGTGGAACCCAGGCTAGCCTTGTCAAACTCATAGTTCAGCCTCCTGCTTCAGCCTCCTGAATGCTGAGATTAAAGGCACATGCCGCTATGCTCAGGAAGCAAAGTATTTCCTGGCTATTTTTGTAAGTATCCAAAATGAAGCCTGCCATTTTGGCTAGAATAGAAGGTACGTGATATAAATGTGTGGAATGGCTGAAGTGATAAATGTATTTTTAGCTTCCTTCCTTCCTTTTCTTTTGTGCTAGGGACTGAGCTTGATCTTCAGCTCTTCTACTGAGCTGCACCCCACCTTTTTTTTTTTCTAACACTGAGTCCAGGACCTCCAGCCCCTCTTTTATTTTATTTTTTCCAAAAACGGGGATTGAACTGAGGCCCTTGGGCTTGCCAGGGAAGCACTTATTCTACTGGGCCATCTCCCTGCCCCCCCCCCTTTAATTCTAAATATACTCTTTAGTTTGCTGTAAAGGTTAAACAAACTCAGAAATCTAAGAAATGAAAATCAGCCTTCTCCTTCATCCTCCCCTCTTGAGAGACAGCTCCAACAGCAAATTGAAACAGCAAAACAACACCCAAGATTTGGAGGCAGATTTATTTATGTTGATGGGCACTGAGCGGGATCATTCCCAGAATATCAGGCCCTCATCTCTGGTGGTCTGGGGCTTATCCAGGACAAGCAAACAGGAAGTACAGAAGCCAAACAGCTTGTCCACTGGGGACTACTTTGTGCCATGTGCAGCATAGTGACCAGCTGTGCAGCAACCACAGTGACCAGCAGTTTCTAAGAGACAGAAACAACCGGAACTGGAATAGGAACTATTACCTGGGTATCTAAGAAACTGAAGTATACTGGCGTGGGGTGGAGGAGTGGGGGTTTTGTTACACAGCCAGAGGGACAAGTCGATGTCCAGTTCTGTTACAATAGTGGTAAGTGCTCATTTGGTAAGTACTCCTTCTAGATGCCTTGTCCCTCTTAATGCCCCCCCAGGTCTTTTAGCATGGATGGCAGACATTGTTGCCCCTGCACAATCCTCTGGAAGCCCCTCTCGTCTTCACACACCACAGGCCTGTGCCTCCAGGTTGCTAGACAACTCCATCTTGCCTCAGAAACCAGTTGGTCCACAGATGGTTGACTGAAGTATCCATGAATTAATGTGCCTCTGGGAGACAGCCTTTAATTAGTGACTCAGGAATATGGATGTGCCAGGGATGGTGGTGCCCACCTGTAATTACAGCACTTAGGAGGCTGAGGCAGGAGAACCACCATGAGTTCACAGCCAACCTGAGTTACATAGTGAATTCAAGGCCAGCCTCAGCTACATAAAAAGAGTCTGTTTGTTTGTTTGTTTGTTTGTTCAAATAAAAAGGCCAGGGAGATAGCTCAGTAGGAACAATGCCTGCCTGGCAAGCTCAAAATTCTGAGTTCAATCCCCAGTACCAAAATATATATATATATATAAACTAGGTTTAGTAGCACATAGCTGTAATCCCAGCTACTCAGGAGGCTGAGGCAGGCAGATCACAAATTTGAGCCCAACCCGGCAATTTAGAAGCCTGTCTCAAAATAAACCTAAAAGGGCTGAGGATGCAGCCCTCAAAAAGTTTTGTTCCTTTTGAGGGGAGGTTGGAGGCAGAATTTTGCTCTGTGGTTCAGGCTGGTCCTGAACTCATGATATTTCTGCCTCAGCCTCCCAAATGCTGTGATCACTACACCCAGCAGGTTTGGTCACTTAATTATTTATTTGTTTGTTTGGTCACTTTAATAAGACTTTTATACACACAAGCATATTTCTATCTAAGGGAAGATTACTAAGTGCTTTCAGTGTGCTTAAAAAAATTCCGGAGTATAAATATGTTATCTCTGAGACCCTTGGCTAGCATAATTTGAACCCATGTGCTTTGAGCTGTTTTCAATTTCCCTGCAAGATTAAATTCTAGTTGTTCCACTTTATGGCCTAATCACACTCTTTATTGGCTGTCAACCCTTTCCTGTGTCACCTTACACTTGCCCATTGATTCTTCCCAAACATGATCTCGTGTTGGTCCCAGGCTCAGGCTTACTTTGGGGAGCACATAAAGCAAGGCAGCACAGACGTCCTCAGTTTGCTTCATTACTTCCTTATTAATGGCCAATGAGTTGTTTGTGGGGTTCTTTTTAGTGCTGGCAATTGAAACCAGGCCTCATGCGTAGGGAACCTGCATTTTACCCCTGAGCTCCACCCCAGCCTGGGATTTTTGATAGAAATAAGACTCTAATAAAATCTTTACCCATGTGGTTTAAATATCTGCACAGATTCCTGACTTATAAATGCTGGGTCAAAGAGACTTCATATTAGGTGTTTAGAAAGTATTGCCAAGCTGGCCCCCAGGCAACTTCATTAATAACGTGCTTAATGACAGTACATTGACCCTGTCTCTTACCAACACTCCATATCACAGGCATTCTCATTTTTTCTGATCAGTTAGACAAAAGCGTATGTATTCCATAGGTTTGTTGCAGCACACTTTAATTTGCTTTTCTTAGATGAATTAGGATAAACATTACAGCCTTCCAAGTGGTTACAGCTGACAGGAAGAAGGTGCCCGCGTGCACAAGCACACACAGGGCAGAAAAACATTGGCTCTGGATTTAATAGCTGATAATCTACAATCTCATCAGCAGCGGCGGCAGGGTGGCTGTGCAGGGCAGAGGTGAAGGTCTCCATGCAGTCTTTCCGGCGTACTAGGCCACGCAGTGCATGCAGGGAGAAGCCCCAGCTTGGCTGTGTCCGACCTTACTATACTTAGGGATGAGGGCTCTCTCTCTGTCTTTTTTTTTTTTTTTTTTTTAATTTTTATTTTTTAAGACAAGGTCTTGCTAATGTAGACCAAAATGGCCTGGAACTCCAGATCCTTCCGTTTCAGTTTCCCAAGAGTTGTGATCTCCGGCGCGCATTACTGTGCTCAACAGGTTTCTTACCTTTTCATAAGAATTTTAGGGCTAGGGAGGATGGCTCAGTGGAATAAGCGCTTCCCGGGCAAGCACAAGGACCTGGGTTCAATGCCCGGTTCCACCATTAAAAAAAAAAAAAAAGGATTTTGTACACACAAGCCACAATTCTGTCCGAGAAAGAATAAGAACCAAGTACTCTGGGTTTTTTTGTTTTGTTTTGTTTTGGTTTTGTATTTTTGAGTTCCAGGGGACTTTTATTGAGATAAATCAACAAAAAATCAAGTTTTTTCCAACCATCTCTTCTGAACCTTATAAAACTCAACAGAGACCACAAATACATAACACATCCCAACTAAAATAGAGCCCCACTGCAACACTTGCCAATTAACAGAAAGCCATTTTTCCCCCCACATATTTGAGTTCCTACTGTTCACTTCTCAGTGAAACTGGCCCCTCATGGTGAGGGACATCGGAATTTTCTCCCATTTTTAACAAAAATTGTATCTTTACAAGTTTGTCTTGTTTCAAAAAAGGGAAGTGACTTCTGCTTTCTCCAGGTGCCCCTCCCCAGCAACCACCAGATGAAACACAGTGTCCTGTCTCTTAGCAACCCAGCCCAACGTCCAGCGCCCTGCCCAGCATTGTCTACTGGACCCTGTCAGCTGTGGAGGGGCAGAGTCCAGCTGCCACGGGAGCGCCCTCTGAAACCCCATGAACTCTGGCAAACTTTGACATAACTCTTTACCCCAAAGATGAATTTGAAGATTTTGTTTTGGAACTTTTTTTTTTTTTTAATGTGAGTATTACGTTGAACTACAAGGTCGTGGAAATCCACATAAGTTTACCAAAAAGCTGAGTGACTTCAGCGCCCCTGAGGTCCATAATTTCACTTGGCAAAGCTATTTGGCAAGAAAATAAGTCCACAAGAACAATTTTGAAGATACAGAAGAGAGTTGAAAAAGACATAACAAATTAAAATGACATGGCTTAGTTCCCAAGACCTTATTTTATCTTTCTGCTACTCATCTAGTAGGTCAAGAGAGGGGCTAAAAGCAGTTTCTGATTAGCCTCCATAGTGGTTCTCAATCCTTAGGGCACACGCCTTCCCTTCTGGGAGCACAGTACCCTCTTACCCTCTTATTTAAAAAAAATGAAATCAAGGGATCAGAATAAACTGTTTTGATTTCAATAATCTACACTCAAGGCTTTGTGCTGAGTTATCTTGTTCTAACCAACTATGATGGTATCAAATACAAAGCAAGTTACAAAGGAAAGATGTGTCCATGGCATTCTGAAAACAAATACTAATAACCACCTAATTTATCCCAACCTTTGTGGGTCAACCCGGTGTTATGAATGCTGGAACCAACCTGAAAATAATTCAGAAACATGTTATCACTTCTCGGCCTGTTGGCTGAGATCAACTGCAGAAATGCATTTTCTTTACTCTCTGGGTTCTTGAAATGAATTTAGCAGGGACAGGTGTTGCTGAATAGTAGGTATGCCTATACCTTTCCAATTTTCTGGAAAGTCTGTTCCTTCAAAACCATCTCTTTCTTGGGGTTTTAAACTGGATGGTTCTGAGGTTGAATACTTTGAAAATCGCAAGTAAGATTTCTTTTCTAAAATCATCTGTTCACATGCTCAATGATTTTTTTTTTTTTTTCTTTTTTGACACGGTGTCTTACTATGTAGTTCAGGCTGTCTTGACCTTACTAGGTAACCGGGGCTGGTCTCGAACTTAGAGTGATCCTATCAGCCGCTTAATGGCTAAGATTAACACCACCCAGTTGAATCCATCTTAACACATGCCCTGGTTGAAATTTTTCATTTTTTTATGTGATTGGCCAGTTCATCTGCAGTGATTTGTCCATTTTTTTAATTGAATTATCCTTTTTTATTAGTTGAAAAAGTTTACTTTTTTTTTTTTTTTTTTTTGTATTTGTTGGTTTGTTACAAAGCACGATCTCACCATGTACTTTAGGCTGGCCTTGAACTTGCTATGCAATCCAGGCTCAAACTCAAGATCCTCCTACCTCAGCCTTCCAAGGCCTAGACCACAGGTTTTTGCCACCATGCCCAGCCCTACAGTATAGATATTAACATTTTTATTGTTATGTATGCTGCTACCAACAGTCTCTCACTACTGCATATCATTGACCTTTGTTCACTGTTATTCATAAAAACATAAAGCAGTATCTTATTTTTTTCTGGATTTTTTTTTTTTTTTTGAGCTAGACAGTTGAAATCAGCACCCCACATATCCTAGGCAAGCATCTACCAGAGGCCCCTTTTTAAAAATTTTATATCTTTAATCCATCCAGAATTTATTTTTCTGGATGACATGAAATCAATCATTTTGGCTGCTGCTGTAAGAGAGCTATTTCCCCCGTTTCATTTTCTGAATGGTTATTGCTAGTATATAGACTGCATGCACACTGTGAAGTTCCAATTTTATCATCTCCTACTGTGATCTCTGTGGGACTGCATCATACTTCCGTGGAAGGAAGACCCTCCCCGATGGGCCAGCGTGCCTGCTGTGTTGCCCTGAAGCAGCTATCTCTTGGCCTCTGTTCCTCATCTCTTAAATGGGGAAGCTGAACCAAATTATGGTGGTCTATTCCTGAATTAATAATGCTAAGGTCTTAAATAACTTCATCTTTTCTGGCCAAAAGGTAGTTCGATTTCAAAAGGAAGAAAACTGAATCCCCGGTCTCTAGTTGCTAAAGGGCACTGAACATTTGAAAACGATACTGACGGTGGTGAAGATCAGCACACCCTGCTCCTGGGTTTGCTGCCTGAGCAATCCCTAGCTGGGTCTGGGCTCTGTGAACGGTGCACTCCGCCAAGGCAGTCATTCAACTCTGACCAATGGCGTGCTGTGAAAAATGAGCTGCTTTCTGCAGAAAGGCAAGGGGATGTGGGCGTGGTCTCCTGCTGCAAGAAACTCCTTTTAGTGGCTGGTATTAGAGAGCTGGCCAGGGCCCTCTGTCAGTCCACCCTTGACCAAGGAATCCAGTGGTGCATGAGTCCACGTGGGCCCGTGGGCCCAGTGCTGTCCTCTAACTGGTCTCAAGCATATATTCAGAGAGAAACTTAACTGCACCAGAGAATCACAAACCTTCACTGGGTACTCGATAATCTACAATTCCTACCAAACTTCTGTGTCAGCCTTAATTTGTTATTTTTTTTATTGTTTACTTCAAAACAGTTCAACACAGGGTGGTACCTATGCCATTGATACCCCCTGAAGATGTTAACTAACTAACATTTGTCATCCCCTAAAACACGTGAACTCTTTAGAGATGAATAAAAGCTGAAAGACTCTAAGTAGAACTCCAGGAAAAAAAAAGATCTAACGTAAGAGTGATACCACCGTGACTTCATATCTATTTCATATTAAGACCAGAGGGCTTATTCATTAGCATAGTGCTTTTGATATTAGTTTTCACTGGTAAAATGAGTTGTGTTCAAGACCTGTGCATTGGTTGGAAATCCTGTGAAGTAAGCCCCCAGGTTGCCCAAACACTCCTCTACACTATTCCCTTCCAGAGAGCCAAAGTCAAGGACTCACAGGATTCAGTCAGGACCAATGCAAGCCACCTGCACAGAACTCCATCCCCTGGCCCCAACTAGAAATGTCTTTTAATCCTGTATGTTCTACTAGCAGGTCTAATGTGGAAACAGTCATGAGTACAAACAGTATTACAAAATAACATCAGTAGCTGGGGGGATAAATCAGTGGTCTAAGCACCTGCCTGGCAAGTGCAAGGACCCAGGTTCTATCCCCAGTACCCACCTGCCATGCTGGCCTCAGAATCCTGGGTGCGCTGTGCCAGCCCCTGGAACCAGGCATGGTAGCCCACTCCTGTAATCCCAGTGCTGAGGAGGCTGAGCGATGAGTCTGAGCTGTGTAGCAAGACCTCGTACTGAATATATAAATAAAAGATTTTTTAAAATTAAAAAATAACATCAACAGTAAAATGGTAGGTAATATCTATGATTCCTATTGGCTATAAAGTCTCAGGTTCTGCTACTAATGCAATTTATTGCTTACATCATTGTTGAAGGCGATGCTAAATTTCATCCAGAGGTTAGTAAAAACAACTTTTTTATTCCAGAATTTACAACCTATACATTTTATTCACTCCCTCTGTCTACAAATACTTGAGCATCGCACAGTGAACATCTGGCTGTGAGGAACCCATTCAGGAGGGTCTTACTGCCAAAGGCGCCCATCGCAGGAGCACCAATATTGTGGACAAGAGGGTCTTTCTTGGGGATCCCAGAGCAGTTTGTCAGGACAGACCCCCAACTCGCTATTGCTCATGCCCAAGGTCCCTGTAAAGCCTTTGTCAGAACAATCCTTGCGCCTAAGGTGAACTGTCCAAGAATAGAGGCTGTCAGCAGACATCAGCCTGTCACAGACTAGATCCATTCTTGAAAAATCCAGGTTTTCCTCAGGAAATATCAGAGAGCTGTATGATTCCAACATAAACACGCCTGCTCACCTTGCATTTATGTTTATATAATGAAATGAGAACCTCATCCTGATTTCCCCAGACCAAAGTAAACTGCTATAGAGCTTCTCTATGTCTTGCCTCTGACAAAACCCAAGATTCACTTCTGGACTCAAAAAAAAAAAAAAAAAAAAAAATCTACATTGATCATTGATCCCTACCCCCCATTTGTGCTTTCTATTCTCCTTAATAAGAGTTTAGAGGTCTTCAGACCAAAACTCAGTCCCCACCCAAGCTTCCTGGGCTTCGATGTCCTCCGAGCCGTGGCTGAAGCTAGGAGCCAGCCCATAAGGCCTGAGGAGATTGCTGCCTTGGACCTGGAGGCTATTTTCACAACTGGAAGCCCTAGCTCCTGAGGTCCATCCTGCCTGAGCAGCTGGTGAGGACAGGACCAGGGAGCTAGGAAGACAGAACAGCCTGCTGTTCTTGCAGCTCTTTGATCTCGCTAACAGCCAGAAATGTGTTTACTTAGGTGTCCCAGACAACTTAGGAGAAAAGTCTGGAGTCAACAGAACATGTTTGTTATCCCAGCTGACCGCCCAGTGTGGGAAGTCATGGAAGGTTCTAGAGTCCAGGGGCAAGGTCTTTTCTCTCTCAGCTCCTTGAAGCTTTCAGTTTTCTAGGATGGAGGGTTCTGGCACTGGAGTTAGGAGGAGAAACAAGGAAAGTCTGGACCTCCACGGGCCCTGTGTGCAGCTGGGCTGCCTGCTACTCAGCTCATCTCCACTTGGTCTGGTGGGTGAGGTCATTACCCAATGGTCGGTCTCATTCCACTGTAGATGGAGAGACAGGTGAGGAGACTCATTTCAGAAAAGCATCCTTTTCTCCTGGATCTGCAGGCTCCTGGCTTTCCCAGCCTGGGACTTGAGCTTTGGATTCCTTTTTGTTTGCTTGTTTTAGATTGGAATCTCGCCATCTTTTGTTTTGTTTTTCTTTGTTGTTGTGCTGGTTTTGGAGCACACTGCCTCTGCATGCTAGACAAATGCTGCACCACACTCCCAGCCCTGGCATCTTGCTGTGTTGCCCCAGTCTGGTCTTGAATTTAACAACTGTCTCCCCTCAACCTCCTGAGGAACTAGGACTAGAGATGTGCATGACCCCTTCATTCCCTAGCCTCCTAGCCTAACTTCTTCCTTGATTTGTCCAGATTCATAAGCTTGCCCGGTGATCTTCCCCTGGTTCCAACATGGTCAAGCTTCCAGGGTCCCCTACTCACTGTCTTTTGGGAAACGCTGAAGTGTTAGCTACCCAACTTGGGCAATGAGAAGTAGAGAAGCCAAAATTAACCTGTATTCAAACAAAGGATTCCATCTATAGAAGCTCATTTGTTTTCCTCTCTGCAGCTGGCTGTGTTAGTTGGGACCTGGGAGTGAGAGAACATCTTTTTCTCTTTCTTTTCTTTCTTCTTTCTTTCCTTCCTTCTTTCTTTTTTCTCTCCCTCCCTCTCTCCATCTCTCTCTCTCTCTTTCCAGTAGTGCAAACTGAATTAAGGACCTAACACAAGCTACACAAGCACTCTAGCACTGTGTCCTAGCTTATTTATTTTTATTTTATTCGGGCCTTGCTGAATTTCATAAACTGGCCTCAGATTGGCTATTCTTCTGCCTCAGCCTCCATAGAGAACGGGGATTATAGGTGTGAGCCAAAGCACTTGCTCCGGCATTTTTTTCTTAAAACTTTCCTTATTTCCAGGAAATGAGCAGCTCATTACATACAGCTCAAATGCATGTTAGGTAGGGGCTGCCCCAGCAACTCCTTGTACTTCCTGCTCTGGGTTCCACTAAAATACCCAAAGAGTTGTTCATCAAGGCACTCTCTACCTAGGCCTTGAAGATTACCAACTCAGGCACCATTTCCAAATCTGAGTCATAAGCCACAGACTCACTGCCCTCCACGATATGAGTGTCCCAGGCATCAGCTTGCCTTCAAAGGCAAACACCTCCAGCTCTTTCAAGAACTGCGCATTCTACCATCCCACCCCTAATGACTTCCAAGTCAAAGTACCCGCTGTGCATTTTGTCAGAGGAGCCCTGTCTGTCCAACTTCCCAGCTGTGGGAGTGCAGCTAAGTCACTTAAATTCTCTGAGCCTGGGGGGCGGGGAGGGGTGGTGACAGTGGTGATGTCAACTTAGAAGGCCTGCGGAGCTTACACTGGGGGTTTGGTAAATACTGTTTAGCCGACATCAAATGCTTGCTTCAATGTTAGGCAGCATAGCTTCCCAGATTTATAAGGAGTTTCTCAGAAGTTTCTTTAGTATTCAACAATATAGGCATCTACCCTGGCAATGAGGACAGCTCTAGCAAATAAGTTATAGTAAGACAAAGGTAGGCACTGCTCATGTGTCCACCAAGGAATTGAACAGCTCAACAACATTTCCAAGTCATCAAAGAGCTTCAACTGTAGAAACACAGTAAGTTACAGGAAAACATTTGCCCATTTCCTTTTAGTTCTCCTCGGTACGAATCCCTGTCATGAAGCTTTAAAACTTCAGCACTGTGAAAGGCTGAGGCAGGAGGAGCAAAAGTTGGGGCCCTTCTGGGCAATTAAGCAAGACCCTCTCTCCAAATAAAAAAATAAAAAGGGCTGGGGATGTAGCTCAGTGTGAAGATCCTGAGTTCAGTCCTCAGTAGCACAAAACACACGTGCACAAAGATCCAGGCAAAAACGACACCTGTCTCACAGAGGTGCTGAGTTGGCAGAATTACGCACAGCTCTAATTGTGGTTGTCCAGGAATAACACCACACAAAACCACCCCAGTTTCAGTCTGAATGAATTCCTCCTTGGTCCCTCCCACCCAGGGCCTTTTGCCATTTCTTTAGCCCTAGAGTCCCTCAGAGGTGGTGACGTCCACAAAATGTTAGCCCTCAGGCTGTCACGGAGGTGACCGCTACACTAGAGCCCAGACTACTATTTCCTGGCACACATTTCTTTGCTTTGACAATTGTGTCTGAGTGCTTTAAAGCCTGGCTGGCCCTGCTGCAGGTTGTTGGACTATGTTTTGAAAAATGACTTGGCTTACTCATGGGGCTAGTTGGCCCAGTACCAGGGCTGGCCACGCTGCTGCAAGATGGACCAGAGCAGTTAGAACTCAGGAGCTGATCCAGTTTTTGTGGCTTCTCGTCTCTTCTGCTGCAGTTAGCATGCAGGTAAGTGGTCCAGGAAGACAGGGGCTTAGGGAGGGCCTTGTGTGGTAGGTACTCATGGTATGTGGAGGCTGCATTTCTCCCCTGGTGTCTTTCTACAGATAGCAAGTATTTGCTAAGGGCTCCAGGAAGGAAAAGCTGAGAGACAGAGTTGGCCTGTGGCATTTCTTTGCATCCAGCATCTGCCCAGTTAACCTGATCAAACCTGCTGGGAGTGCTTCTACAAAGACCTCCAAGGGGAAACAAGCAGAGCGGTATGCTCCAGGCCTGACCCAGCAGAGGAGTCAGCCACCATCACTCGCTCTCGAATGATGTTCAAAAAGGGAGGCAGAGAAGAGGAAAAGGTTATAACAAGGAAAAAAGGCAAGGGCTTCTTTAGTGTGCTCTGATTGGAGGCTTGTTGGCATGGAGAAGTTGGTGGCAGGCTAACTAGAAGCAGAGCACCCTGTGTGATTGGCTTGCAAAGCACATTTGGCTCTCTCTGATTGGTCCTGAGCTGGAAGGTGGGGCAAGAGTTAGAAGCACTGCCAATGACTGACCAAGTCAGGTCGTTTTTCCAGGGAAGTTGTTGTTTACAGAGGTTGTGGTTTGCTTCCCGGGCTGCTTGCTGTGGATGTTGCAGGTCAAAGTGCAATGTTTATATGTGGTCTGAGCCCTGGACATTTACTCATGAATTCTAGCCAGCCTGAGATAGATAACTGTTCCTCAGCAACAATTTATTGCACAGATATTTATCATAGTGGCCATTATAGTTTTTTAAAAATTGACATAAAACAAAAACAATGAGGCCAGACAAGGCCAGAATGCCTACTTTTATAGAAATGAGAAAATGAAGGTTCGCTGTAGCCTAATGGAACAAAGACATTCTAATGGCATTGAAAACATCTATAAATGTTTATGCCAAATGACAAACTTGGTTCAAATCCAAACAAACCTTGCAATCCCAGGGATAAGCTCAGGCCAGGTACATGGGCTTCCTGCTGCTACGTATCTCCTAGACCAGATGTGCTCAGAGGTGCAGCCTATGATTTAGGCCACAAGATGTCTAAAAACTTCGAAGAGATGTGAAAGGCCACTGGCTCTGAGCCCTTGGTTCCCTGAGATTATTCAAATTCCAGAACATCGACTCACCACCCATATACTTTGCCACGTCAGCCCAGTTGTAGAGACTCAGCCCTTAATTTTAATTAAAACTCAGCTCAGTCTTTGCATGGAGCATGGAGGGATTTGCATCCAGCCAAGCATACTTAAAAAGGAGCCCCAACTCTCAGTCTCTCTGTCAGCAAGCATATCCCCCAGTCTGGGCCATGGTCATTCCCCCGTGCTCTGGGATGCTTCAGTTTTTTCTTCCTTTTCTCTTCATTCTCTGCCCCACCTCTAAAGAACAAATAGATTTGCCCTATAATAACTGCATAGTATAAGGTTGCAGTCCCTACTGCCACTATTGTTCTTCTGATCAAGTCCAAGGACTCTGCTAAAGCTTTGAAAGTACCTGGCATGGGGTGGCGGAGGTAGCTCAGTGGTGGAGTGCTTTGTGGGCTCCCGGTGACAGCCCCGGCACTGCAACCACAAAAAGCCACCTAGCACATTTTGTAAGTTTTGCTGGCCCTGTCGCAGGAGTGGGGGAGGGAGTGGGTGCGGGCAGAGCCTTTTTCCAGTAATCGGGGCTGTTTGAAGATTAGAGGCAGGCAGGGACCACACGACTCCCAGCACAGGCCTGCCGCTGCAGTCTCAGGAGGGTCCTCCTCCAGGACTTCTGAGTTCCAGGCTTTATCAGACGTCACTGCTCCAGACAACTCCTTCATTCCTGGCTTCTGAGCAATTTTTCTCCCATCTGTTCTGAAAGGCCAGCACTTTCCATCACTGCCTTTCACCAAATCATCTCAGTGTTGCTTTTGTAGCACATGTTGGAGAAGACTTTAATTTTATAATCTCAGTATTAAACTTCTATTGATCGGCTCCCAAAGGCCCAAGAAAGTTAATGCTACTAAATTTTACTGTCTAATCCTTTCCCCACTTTCTGCAGTACTAGGGATTTAACCCAGGGCCTTGTGCTGAGTTATAATCCCAATCCCTTTTCAGTTTTGATTTCAGACCATGGTGCATACCTGTAATCCCAGCACTCAGAAGGCTGAGGCAGGAGGGTCACAAATTTGGGACCGCCTGGGCTACATAGTGTGACTATGGTTATCTGTCTGGTTTTGAGTTAAGATAGAAGAAATAAAGATAGGTAGAAAGGAGAGAGTGCAAGTTACTGTTTTTTTTTTGAGACAGGGTCTCACTATGTGGCCCAGGCTGGTTTTGAACTCATGGTGATCCTCCTGCCTTAGCCTCCTAAGTGCTACAAGCATATGCCACTACCCACAGTTGAAAATTATAATTTTAAAATTATACATTTTAAGAAAAACTTCAGCTTCAGGACACAAAAGTTCTTCAAGCTTTCTTCCCTTCCAGGAAGAATTCTGAAAGCCTTGAGGATATGCCTGTAAACCAGGCTCTAGGCCTGTGCCTTTCAGCTGTAAATCGTGCCCCAGATACTTTCACTTTATTGGAGCTTGCCACGTGGGCAAACCTGACAGACGCTAGAATACACGTCTTAGAAAGCCCACTTCAGAGGTACTCCAAGTCCCCATAAATAGGCTCAGCTCAAGACCTCAGTGTACCTCTTTGCCTCTGGAGGGACCTCACTGTGTCTATGTGTGTACTTTTAACCCAGTAAACTTCTTTATGACTCTTACTGATGTGTCCTGAAAATTCTTTTTCAGTGCCACAAGTGAATAAGCCTGTAATCCAGAAGTGAGGGAAGTTGAATTTCTGCTTGGACCCTGTCCCATGACAGCAGTAGGTAGAAGGCTAGAGTGGAGTCCTGTCAGGGAACATTTGTGTAAAGAAGTGAGTGCCACCATGAAAAAACTTCCCAAGAAAGAGGGAAGCTGACAACCACAAGTTGCTATTCTTCACCAACCCCTTGACTTCCGTGTGAAAGAGTGGTTTTGAGTGACGCTTGGTCTGTGACTCTCTGCTCGTTCTCTTCCTGTGCGCTGTGATTATACCCTGAGCACCTGAGAAAGGACAGGGGGCTTCGGCAGTGAAGAGCTGATGAAGGCACAGCTGTACAAAATTTCTGTGCAATGGCCAGAGCTGATGACAGACACCTATGATCCCAGCACTCACGAAGCTGAGGCAGGAAGATTCCTGCAAGCTAGAGGCCTGCCTGGGCTACAAAGTGAGTTCAAAGCCAGCCTGAACTGCATTGTGAAACCCCATCTCAAGACAAACAAACAAAAACAAAATTTCTGTACAGTCTGGGTAAGTGCCATGAGAACAGGTAGAAGCCAATACAGACCAGGAATGTTCTGAATTCACAGAGCCCCACAAGCTGTATGTAATAAGAGGAACCTAAGAATTCATCCAGCTTCCAGCAAACCTCAGTGGCACTGTGAGTGTCTAAAGCTTCAGGGATCAGCAGGAGCAGTTGGTTACAAAGGAGAAACTCCACTGGCTTAAGACCTTAGCACGCTATGTGGTAGACACTGACAAATGCTAATAGAGAGCTCAGCACCAGACACCACCAGAGAAATGAGAGCAGAGAAGGACTTTGGCCAAGGCAAGCCAAAACTCAGCAATGAAGAAGCCTTGCTAGGTATCACTGTTGATTCAACCATACCTGAAGACCTGTAGAAATGTCTCAGGGAAATCGTGAAGAGGGACCAACTCTCCTGGGGGTTTTCTGATACAAACTAAGGCCAGAGTTACTGCAATGTGCTGAGGGGTTGACATAAATTAGCATTTATTTCTCACAACAACCTCACTGGTGAGTCACAATAGCCTCAGTTTGGTGGGGGAAAGGAAGGCATCAGAGAGACAACTTATAGAGGTTGCACAGCTCTGAGACCCTAACTAACCCAAACCTCTTTAATTCTAAAGTCAGTGATCTATCACTGAACCATAGCATCTCCAGAGAGGCCCAGAATTTACTCAACAAATATCTATGGCATGTCTACTGTACTCCAGACAGGGCACTAGACACCCCCTATACAGGAAGTGAGCAAAATAAATAAAATAAAATCCCTGCTCACATTAGGATTTAAGACTGGATATTTCTGAAATTGTAGCCCTCAGGTTGTTTCCAGGCTAGTCCAAACTTGGACACATGGGGTGCATAAAGAAATCTGAATAACTCCAAAGCTTGAGATAACTTGGGATCCTGGTAGATCCATTACTCAGCCATATTCCGGGCCAGCTGCCAACGTCTCTTCCACCAGTTGTCTGTACATAATCTGCTCCATTACATTGATTTAGGAGCAAAATCAGTTCACTTCACTCCTGTTCCCAGAGAATGAGAAGATTCATGTTGGAGAGCAGTTGAGGACAGGGGAACCAGAAGGCCTTGCCCAAGGACAGAAATAGAGGATACAATGCTTCTGATGACTGCAGATGCCTGGGCAAGATGGGCTGTATTTAGAAACAGCATCGACACATATAGCTTATACACAATCAAGCCCTCATCCACAGCCCTTTGAGCAGATGAGATATCAAGATAGGCAAGTCAAGAGCATTATGAGCACATTTATATAAGTGATGCTATATGAATGAATATTGGGGCCAGCTAGACAGCTCAGCAGACTAAGCGCCTGCTTAGGCAAGCTCAGGGACTGGGGTTCGATCCCCAGCACCACATGCTGCTACAGCCCTGCCCCCCTAGGCATGCTGAGCTGGCCACTGAGACGGGGCATGGTGGCACAAGCCTGTAATCCCAGCACTGGGGAAGCCGAGACAGGAGGATTGCTATAAGTCTGAGCTGTGTAGTGAGATCCTGTACCAACTACATTAAAAAAAAAAAAAAAAGAATGAATGAATATTGAGCCTGGGGTGGTGGCACACACCTGTCATCCCAACACTTGGCAGGCTTAGACAGGAAGATTTCATGAGTTTGAGATCAGTCTGGATTCAGTGAACTAAATAGTGAGTTCAAGGAAAGCCTCAACTACATAGTAATATCCTGTCTCAAAAAAAAAAGAATGAAGATTGGCAGGGTGAATTGGTGGGATTCAAATACCATTCAACATTAAATCAATTAGCACCATTGTTAGATGCTTTTTCTTTTCTTTTTGAGGCTGCTACATAGTTCATGCTGGTCTTGATCTCACTATGTAGCCAGGCCACCCTTCAACTCACAGAGATGCTCCTGCCTCAGCCTCCTGAGCGCCGGCACAGCAGGCATGTGCCACCATGCCTAGCACTGGGAGCTTTCCATATCTCAGTGGAGGAGGCTCAGGATACACAGTATGAGGATATAACTCCCATTTACCTAAGTCTGTGACAGGAGAGTAAAACATCAAGGTTATGAGAAAAAGGACTCTGGACCCTTACTGTACTCTTACTAGCTGGGGGACCTTGATCATGTGATTTAATTTCTCTTTACCTCACTTTTAACATCTATAAATCAGAGATAATGATAACAAAGGCTACCCCAGAGAAGTATTGTCAGACAGAAAAATCTAAGTGTTAGCTATTACAAAGGCAGAAGAGTGTTTGGATCATAGGCTATAGTGAGTATTATAGTCTGTGTTTACCAAATACTATTTCAAATTTCTTCTTTCATGGTAGAAAAGAAGGGAATATATCGACTGTGTATTTCACTTATGGCTAGGGTATAACAGGTCTTGTCTTGGGGTAAGTGGCAACAGCCTCTCAGAGTCTTTGCTCTTATAAACATCCTAATTTTTTTCACCTGGTTTAGCAGCTTCCCTGGAAGCCAGGTGCAGAGATGGCAGCAATCCAAGATGGTGGAACTGCCTCTAACCTGGGTTCCTAAGAGATTACATGAAGCAGAGCCCTCTGCCCCCACTTACCCTTATATACATTGAACACATAGCTTAAGCAAAAATAAATGTTAGCAGTGTTGAGCCACTGTGACTTAAAGGTTCATGTTACCACAGAATAATCTCACCGAGACGCTAAGCCAATAACTCATATTAATCAGTAGCAAGTGCCTCTCCCCAGCACAATGGGGCTTTAAGTCCAGAAAGACTTGGGTCATGAGTGCCTTAAGTGCTGGGTTCTCTGTTCAAGTCCTGAAGCGAGTGGCTTCTCCATTTAAACCCCTAAACTTCTTAAGAATCATAACGCCTTTCAGATTATAATTCATATTTTACTGAGAAAGTTAAGGGATGTCCCCCACCTCCTCAAGTGAGCTCTCAGTAGAAAGTGTTGCTGCCGTCTTTCCAAATGCCTCACTTGTTCATTCCACTACACCCTGAATCATCAAGTTTCCTTTTGTCTTGTCAGTCAGTCTGGTTCATTGCTTTATGCTCCGTGAAGTATAGAGTTCATTCTAAATATTAGTTGTCTTAGTTACTCTTCCCTCGTTGCTGGGACAAATACCAGATACTCAAAATGAAGGAAGGAAAGGTTTATTTAGCTGACAGGTACTGGAGGTTTCAGTTCATTCTCTGCTGGCTCCGAGGCAGAGCGGCACATGGCAGAGGGCAGTAGTTCGTGGAGGCAGAAAACAGCTAAAACAAAAGGGAAGGGTAGCAGCAACAAGGGTCACAAACAGCAAGCCTGTCTCCCTTAAACTGCATTCAGGCTAACTGCCCCAGGCCATGTGTAGGGCTCACACCCATAATCCCAGCAGCAGTCACACCCATAATCCCTGTAGATCAAGATTTAACCACAAACTCTAAAAATCCCCACCCCATGACTCCATGAGGACTTGGGGGGACAATTAGACACAAACCATAACATTAGCATTTTCCTTTTCTAGGATTTTATTGCATTTATACCTAACATATTTATGCAGGACCTTGTTTGGGAGACCATAGTTCTATCTCTCCAGAGATTTTTTAAGGGAAAGGGCTTTTTTTTAGATCTCCATAGGAATTAGGCCTCAAAAAGACTTTATTTATTTATTTATTTTAGACTCTCACTGTGTAGACCCAGGCTGGCCCTAAAGCTGGTCATTCTCTGCTTCACCCTCTCAAGTGTTAGGTTAGAGACCTACACACTAGCCTTAGCTTTTTCTATAAATATGTACTCAATTAAATTTCTAAGCAAAGTGTCCACATCCATGCTTGCCACATTCTTGACCCCTTCTTTCCAAACTGGTCTCTAGGTAAAATAAGGTAGGGGGAAGCAATCCATCCATTATCCTCTCATGTGAATGGATGAGGGCATTTTTCTCTGTGCTTGTGGAGAAGGCAGATACATGCAGCAAGGGTTAGAAAGCTGGAAGGGCAGTAAGGGTTGCGTGGAATGTTATGGTTCATGTCTCACTGTCCCCCAAAGCCTCATGCAGCAGGCTGCTAGAGGTTTTTGATTAATCCATGATCTGCTGCTTGGATCAAGGATGTGAGGGCTACACCCACCCTTGTGCAGGTAGTCTGCATACAACATGGGGGGCAGGAAGGCGTGCTCTCTGCTCCTCCCATTAACTCTTGCTGTTTTGCTGTTTTCTGCCACCATGACCTGCTGCCCCCTGCCATGTGCCGTTCTGCCTTGGAGCCAGCTGAGTATGGACTGAAGCCTCCACAAACTGAGCTAAATAAACCCTTTCTCCCCTCACTTTGAGTGTCAGATATTTTGCCCCAACAATGAGAGAAGTGTAACTAAAGACAGAGAGCTGAAACAGCCTTTGTTTCTCCTTTCTAGCTTGCTTCCTTCCTTCTGCACTGCAAATATAATTAAATTTTTATCCTGAGATGGGTTTATGTCTCGCCATACGCTTGGTAAGCTGTAAAGTTCTCTGAGGACTACCATGTTTTCTCTAGGCAAATATTGAACGTCTTTATCTTAAATGAGACCCAGACTTGGGTTTATATAATCATTCGAATTTACAAGATGTTTTCTCATTTGTCACTTTATTTGTGCCTTCCAACAATCAAGGCTCTAAGCACCTGGGTCAGGACTTGCCCTGTTGCCAACTTAAGAAAGAGGCTTGGGAAGGCTCCCATTGGATATTTTCTTTTGCATTTCTATGCACCCAGCGAACATTTCCCCTCATTGAGATGTAGTACTGAGCATGACTTCATCCCCCTTGGGAAGAGCTGACCTTTTTACAAGTGCCACTAATCTTGGCCACTTTTGTTTACAAAAGGAGAGGCACCTTCCTGTTTCCCCAGCCACAGTGGCGGCAGGTTCTTTACTCTTAGGCTCTACCTAGTAACTACAGGACATGGCCACTGCCTGAGGATTCTTTCTCCAGGGCTCTGCTTCCACCCCAGACTCCAGAGTCTAAGGATTCATTCACACTTCTCCAGTTGCTCAGAATGGGGCTCAAGTCCAGGAAGCAAACCATTGGCCTTGCTCAGCAGGAAATGCTGGAGGGTTTGCTGGACAGGGAGCTCAGAGTGACTCAGACTTTTGGGACACACAGGATCAGAACCAAACTGGTCTTGGGGCAAGAGGAGGAGATCTGTTCTTACTAAAGCCTTCTATCCCATAGCTTCTGGGAGGAAGTGCTAGGGTGTTTTGCCTCCATTTTCTCAAACCAATTCTTCCCCTATCACCACCTTCTGAAGCGGACCAAACACCTCAGTTTGCCTAGAACCAAGGGGTTCCTAAGAAGCTGGACTTTTGATTTAAAAAGAAAGAAAGTTCTAGATTACCAGGGCAAGTTGACTACCTTAGGCCTCTGTAGAGCTCTGTCCCAGCTCCTCTCTCCTACTCTACAATCTCCCCAGGGATTTCACTAACTCTAGTCTTTGATCCATAATTCTGCACTATTTTCTGGGTACCTATTCTGTGCCAGGTTTTGTCCTAGGTGTTGGGGCTTCAGCAAGGAACATAAATCACTGCCCTCATGGAGCTTACGTTCTAGTCGAGGAAGACAGACAAGACATACATACATAGTTGACCTGGAGTTAAGTATTATAGACAAAATTCCATCGAGGGTAAAGAGTTCTGAGGGTAGGGGATGTAACAGTGGATAAAGAACCAAGGCAAGACTTCCTGTGGTAAGAGGGGTTGCTGGAGAGGGAATCCAGGGCCTTGTGCGTGCTAGGCAAGTGCTGGATCATGAGACACATCCTCATTCAGGGAATTCAAGGCCTGAGAGAGTAAAGACCTGAACTACAGGGCTCTTGGAATAAGGGTTTCCCAAAGGCAACACCCAGAGCAAACTATAGCTGGGAAGATTAGGCAGGAAAAAAATGGTAAGAAATCAGTAACAAAGCTGCCAGTGGGGGCGGGGAGTGAGTGTCCATAGGGCCCTGTAGATGCAAGTATTTTGACTCATTTACCTTTTAAGCTTTTGCCAGACTATGACCATCTAACCAAATGATGGCAAATCTATGGCAGGCAGGCCTCCATGGGCACACAGAGCCGCCTATCTGGGCACATGCCAAGTGTGTGAGTCGTTTTTCTCTCACCTAAAACCTTAGGCTCTGGGTTCCATTGCAGTGTTGGCACGTTGTGGTGAGTAAGCGGACCTGGGTTGCAGTGCAGGGACTCGGTCACTCACAGGTTTGCCAGCACTGATCTAACCCGCCATGGTCTCTCCTTTTCATTTCTTGGCATTCACCTGAGAAAAATGATTCTTTTCATTTGGATTCTTATGCTGGATTCCTGAGTCCTCTTCTTCCCCTCTCATCTCGCCCTCCCCTACTCATGGCTGCCATAACATCCATAGAAGCCACTGCTGACTGCCGTCCTCACACTCAGATTGTTCACATTCACTTATGTAGCTCTGGGTAACAGCTAAGAGGACAAACACAGAGGACAAGTTTTCACAGTTTCCCAAGCAGGTCCTTGTCAGAAATAGATAGAGCTGTCAGAAGTATGTTGTCAAACATGTCAGAGCTCATTTTTATGCCACAATAAAAAAATTGCAAATTTTTCACCATAATAAAAAATAAACAGATTCATTAGTCTCAATCCTTTTTGTTACTATGAACAGAAAGAGAATCCAGGGCTGGGGAGATAGCTCAGCAGCATAAGCTCCTGCCTGGCAAGCACAAGGTTCTAAAACAGGTATAAAAAAAAAAAAAAAAAAGAAAGAAAGAAAAGAATTAGAAAGCCAATCCAAATTCTCAAGCTCTCTTTAAAAAGGTAGTACATAAGTTTATCTAAATAAAAATTCTACATCTCTAGGAATGAGTGGTTCCAGGTGTTCCACAAGGGCAACCTGAAGTCGAAGAGCCTCTAATTTTTGGATTTGTTTGATCTTCCTATTGTCTTTATTTTCAGGCAGGTCTTGAGGTGGCCAAGATGGCCAGCACTGACTTTGGTCTATACCCCTTCAGCTTTGCAATTCTATTTGGAAAAAGAGTACTTCTTTCAGCAAAGGTCCCCAGTCTCCCACTCACTGATTCACTGTGGACAAAGAACTTGCTTCTAAACTAATCATCAAGACTACAATGATGTCAACAAGTGTCTGAGGGTTCTTTTGTCCAATTTGGACAGAAATCACAAATTGGCAAGGGGAAGCTCCCTTGATGTTATTGTCTTTAGGCTTTGTGTGCCAGGGGTTCTCAAGCCCTAGTGTTACAGCTATGAGCTTTGTGTGCTGGTGCCTCTGAGCTCTTGGCGTGGCAGTTTGTGGTGCTGCCCACCTGGCCCTATCAGCCCCTTCACAGTGAGGCCTGTAGGCCCCTCAACAGCTTTGTGGGATTCTTAAGCTGTCTCTCTGGGGCTCTTCCACAGGTCTCCACAGGTTTCCATAAGTTTCCACAAGTCTCCAAAGGTCTTCGCAGGTCTCCATAGCTCACCATAGGTCTTCATATGTTTCAATAGGTCTCCCCGGGTCACCACAGGTCTTCACAGATCTCTTGGGTTTTCACTGCTCTGTCACTCCCTAGGACTCTTCAGGGTCGACAGCCTGTTTTTACTTCAACATGCTCAGCCCACTCCAGCTGAGATAAGAAATCCAAAGGAAGAAGTAGGAGGCTGACCTTGGGACCTGTGGGCCATGGAGCACAGGTGGCTTCTCTTGGACAGACTCAGAGCCTGAGGGAATGCTACTCCTATAGAGAAGTGGCCTGCGCATGTGCAATCTCCTGCAATTCACAGAACTGTATGGGGGCTTTCAGAGTCATAATCTGGAGTTACAGGGTGGAGTGGCTTCAGGGCACAGTCTGGGATAGGTCTGTGTTTAAAGCCTGCTGTATCCAGGGCAAATATCTCTTGGAACAGTCTCATCTATCATGGTGCTGGCTCTGCAAGCTGCAGAAGTAGCCACTTGATTGAGAGTTCCTGTGTTTCCTCAGAAAAGGCAGGGCTGAAATTAAAACTGGGACTGATCTGAAAGAGTCTCCAGAAGGGAGAGCTACACAGATCATGATCTGCTGGCCTTTGAAGGTTTGCCGCTGGTCCCTAGGCCCTCCCTAATTTTTGCCCTGGTAGACATGGTTCTCAAGTAGCTCCTTAGGAGACAGCAGCAGCAGCCAGAGGGGAACAGAGCTACTGCAGTAGTGAACTGAGGCACCCACATGGGCAGCCGGGAGGTGCTGGCCAATCACTAAGGGGACACTACAGTGTCAATGAGATCATGACGGAGGAAAAGGGTAAGGCCCAAACCTTATTGTTTTCAGTCTCTGTTAGCCAGGCCTGGTGATGCATCCACATCTGGAGCTGAGGGAAGAGGCAGACCTCACAGTAGCTACATGGCAGGAGAGCAGAAGCCGAGGGGTACCCTGTATTCATCCATGTTACAGGCTATAGTGAAATACCTAAGGCTGGGTAGCTATTAAAATTTAGATTGATTTAACTGATAGTTCTAGGAGTCGAAGGGCTCACAACTTGTGAAGGGCCTCTTGTTAGAAGAGCCCAAAGTTGGTATAGAGCCTCATATAGCAAGAACCAGAAGGTAGATAGGAACGCAGTTGCCCTCTGGTCTCTGTCTTCTTATACTTTTTACTTTTTTGAGACAAGGTCTCACTGTATAGTCTAGGCTGGCCTTGAACTCAACATGTAGTCCAGGTTGGCCTCAAACTCACAGTCATCCTCCTGTCTCAGCCGCCTGAGTGCTGGGATTACAGGTGTGCACCACTACACCTGGCTTCTCTCCTTATGAAGCTACCTAGATTCAACCAAAGGGGCTCTGCCCCAATGACTTATATAGTTCTAACCACCTCCTGAAGGTTCCCTTTCTAAACACCATAGCCAGGTTCAATTTCCTTCTTCTTAATACTTCCAAATAGAGATTGAATCTCAATCCAAACCATATCCAAATCCTAGCGTTCCCAAAGGGCCATCTGGCATTGTGTACAGAGAAGGAAAGGTGATTGGACAAAAACAGTATTTATGATCAAAATCAAAAAACAATGTTTATATCCAAAACCAGGCGCTCCAGCTCAGGGAGACCAAACACTCCCAAGTACTCAGAAGGCTTTCGCACAAATTTTAGTCATGTTGTGCTTGCATTCAACAGTTTCAATGCTGCTTTTGCTTCAGCTTCTGAAATGACTCCATAGCTGCCTCCCTGTCACTTAGCTCTACTTCAGTTACTGACAATGGCACCCAGGGAGGAAAGGGGTCTTTGTCATTAAGAGCAGGCTGTTGATACTAAGTTCAGGCTGTCGTTATCAACACCTGTGGTCTGGGCACAGAGGTGCTATTTACCCCTAAAATATTACAAACACGTATCTAATGAGACTCACTACCCCTGAGCAGTCTTGTGAAGCAGGTCGGATTCTTCCCGGTTCACACACTGGGACCAGAGGCACAGATATGTGGGTAAGCTTGCCCCCTGCTTCTCACAAGGAATACTTGGAGGATCTGGGGTTTGAATAAAAGGCCTATCTGACTCCTAAAGGCTGCTCTAAATCTGAGCAATTTTCTGTTTCTCCAAAGGAAAGTGGGAACGCTCCTCACCTAAGTCCGCGGGGGCTCTCCAATGCCTTTAACTCAGTGGAAGCAAAGACTGCCTCTAGGAAAGCCGCTCACTAGGCTGCAGCTCTTTCTTCTTGAGGGGGTGGGGGGCCGGTGAGGCCTAGGACTGACAGTTGCCAGGGGAGCACTCAGACAGAGAGAGGAAGAGGTGGTGCTCAGGCTGCCTGCCACAGGCACCTCAGAGACTCTTCCTCCGCTGTCTGTCGGAAACTGGCAGTTGTGGTTTGGGCTGGAATAAAAATAATCAGTCTGATCTTACTCAGTCCTGCTCCTTCCCCTGTCTGAAGGACAGCTGCAGTCCTGGTTTGCTCTGTTCTCTTGGTGTCCACTGGTGTACAGAGCTGCCGAGAAGGCCTAGCCATGCTGGGTCCCCTCCACAGCCATTGTGCCCCTGAGCCTTGGAGCAGAAAGGCCTCAAGGCCCCCAGAATATACCCCATGACTATCCCCACTCCTGTTCCCAGAACATAGGGCCATTTCCCCTCAGCAGACAATCTCCAAACCTTGCTTACCTCTAGGCCCAGAAGCCCCTCAGAGGACTGACAGGCCTGGGTTTGGAAGATAACTTCTAACTGCTCCCTGAGTTAATCCCAGCTAAGCCTGGGAAGCCTGAGTCTAGGGGAAGACAGACAGCCTGCAAGTCTGAGGCACCCACAGGCTGCTGTGAGTTCTTTGAAGGCCCCCTGAGATGCCAAGTGAGGCCCATTTAGCCATGTGAGGCACGGGCGGAGAATAAGGGCACAGGGGTACTGTGTGCAGATGTGGGTGTGGGTAAATGCTGCCGTTTCTCTCAGAGCCTGAAGCTTCTGTAAATGGTGAAGAGTAAGTTAATACACTAATGAATCTAGCTCTAAGGGAGCTCACTGGGCTAGACCTTGGACCTAGGGCCTCCGGGAAGAGGAGGCCTGGGACAGACCAGAGAGGAGCTTTTAAGGAATTACCTTACCAGACAACTGGGGGCCCCAAGGAGGAACTCAATGAGTGAGTTTCCCGGAAGAGCCTGAACTTACCCAGGCAGATCTAACTCAGAGCCTGGGCTCCCATGTTCTGTATAATAAGATGTGAGTTCTTGAACTGAAGACAGCCAACATTCACTGTATTTTATCCAGCACAGCCCAGTTTTACAGTGGGAGGATATTTCAGAATATTGAGTCCACATACTGAAAGAAAGCTAAGTTCAAAAGGACACCTTGAAAATCTTAAGATCTGTTTTAAACTTCTCATTAAGGGGCATTTTCTTCATCCCCTATCACTGAGATCATTTTGAAGCAAAACCCAAATATCACATTATTCCACCCAGAAATAGCTCTAAAGTTTAGAACAGGGAAACTCATGGCAGTTTTGCCTTCTCTTCTTCCCTGACATTTGGCTATGACTGTTGACTCTTTTTTTTCTTTCTGGTAGTACTGAGGATAAAACCCAGGGCTTCCCGCTGCACTACATCCCCCAGCCCGCTCTTATTTTTTATTCTAAGACAAGGTCTCATTAAATCACAAAGTTTGCCAGGCTGGGCTCGAACTCATGATCCTCCTGCCTCGGCCTCCCAAAGTGTGTACCTTGATGTGAAGTACTGAGCATACCCAGCTGATCTCTACAGAGAATATGCCCCATGACTATCTCCACTCCTGTTCCCAGAACATAGGGCCATTTGTATACCGCTTTGTATCTTGTTACAACTTTGGAGGTGAGCTAGGACACAGATGCTACTATAGAGCCAGCAGGTAGAAGCCAAGGGTGATGCTCCGTATCCCTTAGTGCACAGAATGGTCCCATTTAGCAAAAGTTATTTGGGCCCAGATAACAGCAGTACCAAGGCTGAAAAATCAAGGGTTTTTTTTTTCACTTTTTAAAAATTTTATTTTATTGAAGAACAAATAGCAATGAGACAGTTTTAAGACAAATTAACAGGATAGATTCAATAAATTAATACATTGCAAACTGTTTTCATAATGTTTTGGTATTGTGCAAGGTGCATACATGATATTTTACTTACAGACATTATTATAGCAGATGTCTCTGATCAGTGAATTAAGAGAGTATAGCTGTTTACTTATCTTTTTTTATACCTGAATTATATTACAGATTCAATAATTAATACTTTCTACCTTGTTATTTTCCTAGTGGTTGTCCATAGTACTAGAAGCCGACATAATATCTTGTCCAACCACTAAGTGCAAATCTTGCTTCTCATAGGATTATGCAGAAGCACTGCATATTTATCCTAACTGTACTGTTTCTACACACACATCATGATTCTTCCTTTGTATACCTCTTTTTTTTGTCTAGACCTGTCAAAGATGGGCACTCCATTGTCATTAAGCCAATTTAGGTGCCTGAACTCGGTGACACAATCCAACACAGTCCAGCACTTCACAATAATAGTGAGTTATATGAAGAAGTTGTTGACTATAGCCATTTGCAGCTCAACTTATTATTATGGTCCCATGTTATATACCTCATTTTTATACTTTTCTGCTGGATGGTTAAGACCGAGATAGAGCAAGACCTATATATCAAAAGATGTAGCTTTTGTTTCTGATGAGGTCAGTGAAGTCCCCTCAGGGTTTATCTTATAATCCTGTACCTTACTCTGTAGATCCTTTGTGTCATCCATGTGAATGAGTCACAGCCAATGCTTGACCAGTTTGCTCTCTGTGAGAGCCTGAGAGAAATTTTTCTCTCCATCTGACTCTCCCCAGGCACACTATACATCATAAATCTCTTTCCTCTGTGGCTTCATAATCTCCTTGATCAGGAAATTTGGGGTACAACTGAGTTTCATGATGTTACAGTACAGCTTCACCTATGTCCTTAGTCTTCGCTGACCTTGAAAGGCTAGGGCCAAAATGTTGGCTGGTCTTGCGGCTCTTCTACTTCTCCAGTTTTGATCTGTGAACTTAGGATGTTAACCATCCAGAAGAAAAGCTGATTAGTACCCTGAAGCATATGCTGTCAGTTTGCCCTGACCATCTGACTCAATTCCTTTTTAGTTGTTGTTGTACATTTCTATTTGTATCTCTTCTTTTTACTTCTTATATGAGGGAGCGTATACAATATTTGCACTGAAAAATCAAGTTTAGACCTTAAAATTAAAGTACTTTCAGTACGTCACTAAACTATTAAAATACAAAAAAGATTTAGTATCATCACATGTACAACAAATATTAAATGCACAAAATTATTTCATAATTTTATTTTGGTTTATTTATTTATTATGTCTTACTCTGTAGTTCAAGCTGGCCTCAAACTCAACCAGTCCTCCAGCCTCAGCCTCCCAAATGCTGGGATTACAAACATGAGCGATCATCATACCTGTAATCTCAGAATTCAGGAGGCTAAGACAAGAGGATCCTGAGTTTAAGGCCAGCCTAGACTACATATCCAGACCCTTCCTCAAAAATTTTCTTTCTCAGGACTGGCCAAGTAGCTCAGCAGATTAAAGTGCCTACAAGTAGGTGCAGGGGCAGAGGTTCAATCCCCGGACCTGCCATACCAGTTTTGCACCCGGGGAGCACTGAGATGGCAATTGAGACTGGACGTGGTGATGTGCACCGGTAATCCCAGCTCTTGGGAGGCTGTAAACAGGCCAATCACTGAGTCCAGTCTAGTAGAGAGACCCTGAACACCCTGTTGACCCTTCCCTAAAATACAAAAAAAAAAAAAAAAAAAGTTTTTCTTCCTCCTCTGGTAAATCAGAATCCAAATTAAGATTCACATGTTGCAGCTGACTGATAATACCTTTTTTTAAATCTTTGTTCTCATACTTTTTTCTCATATAATTTGTAATTTTATTTTTAGTTATAAAAGAATACATGAATACATTTTAGAAATCAAAATTGAAACATTCCAGATAAAGCAAATTTTCTCCTTTACTGATACTACAGTCCCAATCCTCTCCCCAAAGAATAATTTAGTAACATCCTATATCCTGCAACCATTTTGGACGATGAGGTATGTTATTCTTTGTGTCTAGCCTCATGCAGTCATGGGGCAGAGTTCTAGAAGTTGTGATTAATTCATGATCTAATGCTGGGATTATGGGTGTGAGTGCTACACCCACCGTGGGGCAGAGAGCCCAGATGCAAAATACAGGGAGAGCGGCTGCCCCGCTGCTGCTGCCTCTCCGCCCTTCCTGCTCTTGCTGCCCCGCTGCTGTCCACCTCCATGAGCAGCTGCCCTCTGCCGTGTGCCAGTCTGCCTTGGAGCTCATGTGCATTCCAGGCAGCTGGATGAAGAGCAGATCTGTGGCATTCGTTTGCTAGGGCTACCATAACAAAGAGCCATGACCAAGTGACCTGCACAACAGAAGCTGTCGTGGCTCTCAGTCTGGAAGCTGGCTACCCACGCTCAGTCTTGCTGGGAATATTAGACTAGGTGACACATTGTGGGGAGCCTACCTCTGGGACTTAAGCCTCCCCACCAAGTTCAGAGATCGGTGCCACCTTACTTTAGGACAGGAAGGTGTGTGGAAGGCCGGTGCCTCCTGGCAATGGGCAGGATGCTACCAACCGGGCCCTCCTGAGCACCTGCTGAGGACAGAAGTCAAAATAAAGGAATTGGGTTTGCAGAAAATCTGCTTCCTGGACCACATAATTCCTACCCGCCCACTTCCTATAGTTACTGCTACCCTACTTTTTCCTCACCAATAAAAGCAAGCCAACCTCAGAGATAGCCCAGCCACTCCACTGGAGAAGAATCCCTCCCAGTCCCTCTTGAATCTTGAAATACGTCTCTTTATCTTTCTTTATTCCCCACTATCCCCTCCAGGTATCCAAGGACCGATCTGCCCTGGCACAGCGTGTTGGCAGGGTGGGCACTCTCTGAGCTCTGTGGCGAACAACCTGTGCCTGCCTCCAGGGGCTTCTCTGGCAGCCTTTGAAGCTCCTTAGTTTGTAGAAGTAGCTCCTGATCCCTGCCTTCTTCATCACACGGTGTTCTTTGTGTGTCCTAATTTCCCCTTCTCGTGAGGCCACTATTTACACGGGACCCGAGCCCATCCTCATAACCTCAGTTCAGCTACAAAGAGCTGCATACCTTGTGACCGCGAAGGCCACATTCTCAGGCAGCCAGGGTGAGCCCAGGGCCTGCGAACTCTGGGCAATCTTGACTGAACCATCATTCGCTCCTCTAAGGAGAGTTGTAGAAGTGTCTTCTGCTTTTTTGTTTTTACTTCTTTCATCAGACTTTCCTCTCAGGGCCATCCCTAGCTGGAGAGAAGCTAGGAAAGGTGGGCTTTTGCTGAGCACAAAGCTATCTCACCAGGAGTCTATTTTCCATTACCAAAAAAGGAAGAGGGACATGAGAGCAACAATATGGAAGAAGAGTGGCCTTCATGGAAGGCATTCTCCAGACTTCTGTGTTGTATAGATACCTACTTTTTTTTTTCTTTCTCTCTCCTTCTCCTCCCCTTCTTCCTCCTCCTCCTCCTCTTCTTCTTGCTTTTGAATTTTTTGGGGGGAGAGGGAACCAGGGATTGAACTCAGGCCCTTGCGCTTGCAGGCAATTGCTTATTCTACTGAGCTATCTCCCCAGCCTTACTTTTGAACTTTTGAGACAGGGTTGACTATGTAGACCAGGCCAGCCTTGAACTCGCAATGATCCTCCTGCCTCAACCTCCTGCAGGTGACAGCTTTATCACTCACAGACTCTCAGCAGGATCCTGGCTCTGTTTGGGGCTCCCTGTTTTTATCTGTGATTCTCCAGGCATCAATGACAGAGTGGGCTTGACTTACGCCTCAGGGTCCTCCTTAACAGAGAACCTTCCAACTTCATATCTGAAATGTATTCTTTCTTTTTAAAAATGTCACCCAAATTCTTCAAGCTTCAGATGCTGGCTCTGCCCTGGCCTACAAGACAAGGTAAACACCATTGTCCTCATTTTATAGATGAGGGAATGGAAGTGCAGAGAGCGGAGGTGGTTTGCCTGGAGTCGCAGAGTCAGTGCTGGAATTTTAAACTCATTCTGTGTGGTTCTAAGATTGAGTCCATTTCCAGCATTACAGAGCAATGGTCCCAGGCGGGATCCTCTGCCACTGCCCTGTCAGGCTGTCTGCAGTTCCTGAATTGCAGATAGGCCAGCAGAGGCTATCTTTAAGGTAAGTCCTGACGCAGAGGGGAAAACTGCCTGTGGAAGATGACTCTCTGCTGCGTTCCACCTCAGGCGCACGCTGCAGTTTTCTAGAGCCACTGTCACAGATGATTGCAAGCTTGGTGGGTGTCTCAGACCACTGTGAGTTCCTATTGCAAGATACCTGAGGCTGGGTATTTCCTAAAGAAAATCAGGTATATTTGGCTCAGAGTTCTGGAGACCCAAGAACACAGCTTCGTGCAGCCTCTGCTTCTTGTGTGACAGCATCACAGGGTGGTCACAGGTGAGAGAGGTGGTATGCTGAGAAGAAGCAAGAAGCCAGCAAGGTGCACACCTATAGGCCCAGCATCCAGGAGGCTGAGGCGGGAGGATCACTGTGAGTTTGAGGCCAGCCTTGGCTACACAGTGAGATTAAGGGCAGCCTGTACAGCAAAGTGAGACCCTGTCTCATAAAACCACCACCATCACTAACAGAAGGAAGCAAGAAATCCAGATTCGCTTTAACAACCCCCTATTAGGGTAACCCAACCAGTCTTTCTGGGAGCCCTAGCCATGGCTAATCTCTTCTCTGAAAGGAATCAGCACCTCAGAACCATGACTTTGGGGGCCAGGTCTCTGGCATGTGAACTTTATTCAAAACGCTATTGAAGCCACAATGGTGGCCTGCAGCAATAGAAATGCTTTGGCTCACAATTGTGGAGACCAGAGTCTGTCACAAACCCAGGTATTAGCGAGGCCCTGCTCCTTCCCAAGGCTCTGCTGGACAAATGTCCTCGGGCCCGGCTTTCAAAGGCCCAGTGGCCACTGGCCACGCTGCATCACCCCCGCCTATGCCCACCCCCCAGGGCTTCTCCTCCACGCCTTTGCTTCTTCTGTCTCAAGGAACGCTTACCCTGCCCCCCACCCAATAATCTAGAACAACGGCAGCTCCAGATGCTGATTTACAGAGATTTTGTTGCATCTTGCTTCTCGATCTTACACTTTTAACCATTTTTATCCAGAAGATAAATTTGTTTTTGTTTTTATCTTTTTTAAATCCAGGATTGAACTCAGGACCTTGCATTTTGCCAGACAGGCCCTTATGCCGCTGAGCTATCTCTCCAGCCCCCAGAAGACAAGTTTGAGACATTAAGAGAAAGCATTTAGGTAAAAAGACCCCTTTGCTTTTCAGAGCCCTGAATCAATTATTATCACTCAGTGCCCAAAGAAGAGAGTTCCTGAAGCTTCATCCTTGATATGCATTGAAGAATGATTATGCAGACTTAAGTGTATCAGCATTTTGGACAGAGATGAAAGAAGGCTTCCTTTTCTTTGCTGCATAGAAAGAATATCTTGTAATTACTGTCACTCACAACAACTAGTTTTTATGAACTGGGGTTTTCTGTCTCAACCCCATTAAAATCAAAGGAAAGAAATGGATTGAATGGTACATCGCAAATGTGAGTAGAATTTATCTCCTTGTTTTCCAGACTGGAATGAACAGGCAAATATACTCCACACATTAAATAAACTCTTCCCCAGCTCTGGCTTCTGTATTATTTCGTAATGTTACTTGGTAATATTTTCCTCTCTCCTTAAATCTCTATCTAACATTGCATATGATACCTGTGATACATTTTAATTTTTGTTATCAATATTAATAAAATCAAAAGATATTTTTAAAAAGATGCTGCTTGAAATACATTTAGAAAGACCCTGTTACAGCCTGTGTCTAGATGTCCCCCCAAAGCCTCATGCAGTCGTAGGTGGGGATTCTTCTGAGGTGGCTGGAGGTGGATTATGCAGACTGGGATTAAGGGTGCCTGGTGACTACCTCAGTGCGCTGGTGTGGCACAGCCCTGGCTGGGATTGAGGGTGTGAGTGTTGTGTTCACCCTAGAGAAGAGGTCTGTACGTAAGCGACAGAGCACACCACAATTATCTTCTCCTTCTCGCGCTTGCTGTCTTGCGGGCACCATACAATCCCTCTCTGCCAGCAGCCTTGGCAGCCAGTTATGGACTGAAACTCCTCTGAACAGTGGGCCCCAGATCCTTTCCTCCTGTACCTCTGGGTGTCAGGTATTTTGTCTCGGCAATGAGAGAAGTGACAAATTCAGACCCTTTTCCTGAGGAAGATCACACTCACAGCGTCCCAGATGTGACCATGTGTGGGGTGGCGCCATTCGTTCACTGGACCCTCCATCCCAGAGCAGTGAATGCCATTTCCAGGCCCAGAATTAGAGGCAGGAACGTAGGGCTCGCTGCACCGCCCTTTCATCTGCTGTGATCGGAGCAATGGCACCATGGAGCAGAAACTGAGCAGCGTTGATGGTGCGGCACACCGTGGGAGACGTAAGGAGAGCCCAGGGCTGGAGTTAGAGCGGCTCTGAAGTTCTTGCCCAGGGTGGGCATGCAGGTGTCTAGCGTCTCCTATGCCTGTGTGATTTTCTGTGTTCATTATACGTTTTAGTGACTTTCCCCGGAAATCCCTGTTAGATTCAGAAGTCATTCTGGAGGGCCCAGAAAGATGAAAGTGAGGAGAGAAACGTTTCCAACTTACCAAGCCAGGAGTCCCCTGGCTTCACTTCTTGAAACAGCAAGGCATTGGCTGGGGAGAGCACTGGAGCGTTCCCCGGTGCCAGACTGCAGGGGTGGGAAGCAAACACAGCCTCAGTGCCGTACCTGCTGCTGCGCTTGACTCAGCTCCCGTGTTCAGTGGCACACACAGGGCCCCAGGCAGGCCTGAGCTTCCGCGGGCCACGTGAGCTCTTAAGGAGATATTGTCTCCTCAACTCTCCAGATGAGATGCTGCGTATCAGGGAGGTTACGCGGCTTCCTCTCCTAAGATCATACAGCCAGAAGTGACCCAAGCAGGGATTCTGAGCTGTCTTTAGATGCCTAATCCTGTCCACCACAGGCTAAAGACGTGGGCTGGTTTCTACCCACAGCCGGCTGGCTCCCATTCCCGCTGAGGGGTAGTGAGGGGCTGGCCCATCTCCCAGCCCCCGGGACGGCCGCCCGCCCGCAGCTGCTCCCTCCATTTGAAAGCAGCTCAGGCTGCAGCAGGAGGCGTGATCGGTTCTGTCCTCTCTGGGAGGAGGGCAGCAAACTGCCTAATTAAAGTCTGCAGCACGCAAAGAAGCCTGGAGGCCGCTGGAGCCACTTCCTGCGCCCTCCCAGGGCCTGATGATACATATTCTTCATGTTTATGTGGCACAGTACACTGTGCTCCGTGAGCATGAAGTATTAGTAAGCCAATTTCAGCATCCTCGCAGCTCCAGAGCAACCGGAAGGCATCCTCTCTTAATTTATTAGGGACCTGCGTGTGCAATCAATAGGTGCCCCGCAGATTATTAAAGAAGAGAAAGATGGGCCAGGAGGCCCTGTGGACTCAGAAAGAAATGGCCTTCTGGCAGCTTCTGTCCTGCAGGCTAGGAGAGACTGGCATTTCCTCTTCAGGCCTAGAAGAGTGACCTTCACTTTTCACCTGAGCCCCAGCTCAAGAACAGGGGCCAGTGGGGTCTCAGGCCTGGATCTGAAGGTGCTATTCCCTTTGTTGTCAAAGGGGTCAGGGCGTGAGGGTCAGTCTAAAACCTCTGTGTGTGTGTGTGTGTGTGTGTGTGTGTGTGTGTGTGTGTGTGTGTGTGTTGAGATATGGTCTGTCAGTGCAATCCAGGCTGGCCCCAACTCACCATCCTCCTGCCTCAGCCACAAACACTGGGATTACAGGCATGCGCCTCCACTCCCAGCTTATCTTCCTGTTTTGAAACCCCAAGAACAACACCTTAGTAGGGTGGGTGCTGAGGTGTGGTGAATGGGAGTGGGTGCTGTGAGGGGAGACCAACCACGCAGAAAACCTGGCGGGCCTGGGGCAACCTTCAGCCTCGGAGAAGCCCTGCATTCACTTCAAGGGTTTCTCTCT
Organism: Ctenomys sociabilis; assembly: GCA_004027165.1. Classification (NCBI taxonomy): domain Eukaryota; kingdom Metazoa; phylum Chordata; class Mammalia; order Rodentia; family Ctenomyidae; genus Ctenomys; species Ctenomys sociabilis. Next base: position 50,299 of record PVKA01010341.1, read on the forward strand.
GTTTTGGGACCTTTGACTTCTGGGAAGCTCCGGTCCTTTTGCAGTTATCTTCTTAACAGATTTCAGGGAAGAAGACAAGTTGGATTTAAAAATAAATCAATAACAATATTGGGTTAAATGGATAAAGTGGAAAGACATTTCTCCCTGCAGTCTATTTCTGGGAGGGCAGAGTGGCCCGGGGAAGCCATCCCTGAAATGTGTGGAGGTTATAGCACCTGACGGAAACTTTAAGATGGAAGATTGATAGTCATAAAACAGCATTAATGTATCTAGTACCCATTAACAGACACAATATAGTTCTATTTTTAAAAATCACACATTCTAACACAAACAGTACTTAGAAAAAAATGAGATTGTTTGGGATTTTTGTAACTTTTTAAAAATCTACATTAATAGAAAGCATTGCGATTCGTATATGTGCTTCTGCATCCAGTGTTTTGCAATATGTTATTTTGGCTGACATATATGAAAAGGGCTTGTGCTTTACACAAATATGTAGCTGGGAGAAAGAAACTTATATAACGGTTTTTTATTTTATTTATTTTTTAAGTATTTGGTACAGGGTCTACAGGGTCTCACTATGTAGGTCAGACTCACAGTGATTCTCCTGTTTTCGGCCTCCGAAACACTAGGATTGCAGGGGTGCCCCACCATGCCCAGTCTCAATCACAATCCCAGCATGCCCCAGGGGTGGGGCCAGAACAGTACACCAGAGATTGAACCCAAGCCGCCCTGCCTAAGCAGGCATTTTAGTCTGCTGAGCTATTTGACTGGCCCTCTTTTAAATAACAGTAGTTATTCTTCTAAGTAATGTACCAAAAAAATTTTTTTTGAGACAGGGTCTCACTATGTAGTTCAGGCTAGATTTAAACTTACTGTATAGCTTAGGCTGGCCTCAAGCTCCCTCAAATTCATGGTGATCCTTTTGCCTCAGCCTTCTGAATGCTAGAATTACAGGCATGAGCAACCAAGCCCACCCAATAATGCACCAAAACTGAACAAGTGGTTTAAATATTACTTACAATGTAGTGTCTGAAACCATGTCAGTGGACCTGTTATAATCTGTCCATTGGCCTATTTTATATTTAAAATGCCTTTTTAGGTCTTTGTCTCTCTCTTCTTGTTGTAATCGTTTTGGTACCAGAGATTGAACCTAGAGTTTTGCACCTGCTAGGCAGGCACTTGCTCTACCCCTGAGCTACACCCCCTCGTTCGCCTCCCCCGGCCCTGAGCATGTACAATGGATCTTTTACCATGCCTGCTCTTGTAGCGCAATACATTAGTCACTGGTTTGTGGAGTTACGCAAGTGTTCCAACATACCACATTGGGAAAAAAGAAATCGTATTCATTATGTCATCATTGATCTCAGTAGAAAAGAAGTCCTCCAGTACTGGGAGGTGACAGGCACCACAGCAGTAGGTACAAGCTTTCCAAAATTCTGGTCTTCGCTTAGAAGCTCAGATGTTATCACTGGCAACAAACGCTGTCTGTTGTCCTCCTTTAAATGACTGGCTCCCTTTGTTCGCCGAATGCCCAGTCTGAAAAAGCATTCTCTGACATTCATTCTTTCAAGAAAAAGAAGATGTTCCATGATAAAATGTAGCTTGTCCAACTCCCAGCTCCAATAATGGCCCATATGTTTGTCCGAGCTTTGCTGCCATAGTGCTCTTCCTGCAGACTACTTCTCATTTGGCTACCCAGATTATTTTGAGAAGTGTCAATATTTAATGCAATTAACAACTTTTACTGTTTTTTTAAGAACATTCTTTAATGCAACTGGCAGCTCTTTTCCAGCAGTGAGGAGCAGCCCAGGGCAGCAGTCTTGCCTGACTTGGAATTAAAGGGCCAGGAATTCGGGTTCCACCCATGCATAAGAATGTTGACACAGGGGAAAGGGTAGTGAAACACTGTAGTGTTTTGTTTTGTTTTTCATAACCGGGGATTGAACTCAGGCCCTTCCACTTGCCAGAGGAGCGCTTATTCTACTGAGCCATGTCCCCAGCCTTAACACCATTGTTTTTATGAGAAGATTCTGGTTTGTGGAATGGCTCCTGAAGGGGTGAGACCCTGAAGGCCTCTGCAGCATACTAATCATTGCTGTCACTGAGGCCACATGTGACCAAGTGTCAGAGGCCTCATCCTCCAGCCTTGCCTCAGGCTGCCTCTGTCTTCTGTGTGCTGCTTTCTCTATCTTGGCTTCCTTGTTTTTTATTTATTTATTTATTTATTTATTTTGACAGAACTGGGGATTGAACTCAGGCCCTTGTGCTTGCCAGGGAAGTGCTTATTCTACTGAGCCATCTCCCCAATCCTGGTTTCCTTGTTTTTAATAAAGGAAATTGAGATGAAATGTTCTTTATGGCCTCTTTATCATTGCAGAAGCACTGTGGGACTATGAGCGCTTTGAGCTTTGACTTCTTAGCACTACTGTTGTCTGAGTGCTTGTAAGACAGCTGGCTCTTTTGGGCCTGCTGCTGTGAAGAAGCATAGAGTCCTCTCTGTAGCCCTCCACAAAGCAATGGAATTACAGGCGTGTCTTCACTACCCAGGGAGAACCAAGATTTCATGTATTCATAGCGCATTGACATGCGGCCATTTGCCTCAGTGGCTCTGGCAGGGACATTTTCAGCTAACGAGGGCAGAAGAAGCTCTTTGTTATGAAATCCATGAGAAGAAAATAGCAGTAGAGTCATAATAAGAAAAATATGCATTTTTTTAAGAAGAGGAAAGATGAAGCTGGATGACTTTCTGAAGAAGAAGTCCATGGTTTTGGTAGTGGTAACGGCCAACACCTTCTGACAGAAAGAAGCCGGTGTTTGCTGCTTTTGCTTTGCCCCTGACCAGAAAGCCAGAGGCAGCAGGAACTTCTGTCCCACACTCCGAGCTAAGTGCTCTCGGAAGGTCACTAATACTTCTGTCCAACCACAGCTGCCCACTGTCCATGCAGCTCCAGCAATGCAAGTGCAGTAATGTACCCTGGAAAGGCTTCATAAGGACAAGCCACAAACAGCTGCTGTTGAACAGGTGTGGGAAAGATGCGTAGAGGAGTAGGAAAACACTGAACATTTCAGGGTAACTCTGCACTCAGATTGCCTTGTGTTTTTAAGCTCCCGGTCTACTTTAAGAAAACCGAAACTGAAAGCCAGGTGTGGTGGTGCACACCTGTAATCCTGACCAATGGGGAGGACTTGAAGCAGGAGGACTGTACATTTGAGGCCAGCCCAGAAAAGCAAAGTGATACGGTCCTCTTAAAAAGAAAAACATACCTGCCTATATTCTAAGACAAGTGTAAAGGTTTGAGGTATGTTTTTATCATTTTCTATCCTCTGTAAAAAACTATTAATTCATGAATGTGTCATCTACTGCTCTGGGCTTTCCCAGCATGGAGAGGCAAGGACAGCACCTTCCTATAGACCAGGCACTGCCCAATCAAGGTAAGTTGCAGGCCCAAAGACAGGCCGACCCCATATCGTGAGATCACAAAGCAGACTGCTCCCCCACTTCCTTTCTCTAGGATGAAGTGAGAAGAACCTATTTTGTTTTGTTTTTGTCTTTTAAAGACAAGGTCTCCCTATGTAGCTCAGGCTGGTCTTGAGCTTACTTTGTAGCCCAGGCTGGTCTTAAGCTTAGAGCAACCCTTCTGCCTCAGCCTCCCTGAGTGCTGTGATTATAGGCACGCACCATCATATCCAAAATAATACTGAAGACATTGCCTACTTGTACTGTAATACAATATGTTTGATTCTTTTTTAACCACTTCTGGTTGGGAAAAATGAAAACCTTCCAGGAGATGGGCTGTGTTTCTGGATAGAGATTAGTTTCATCACTCAGCATAAAGCCTTCCTTTGAATCTTCCTGATATTGATCCTTCCTGTAGATATTCAATTTCCTACTGGTATCTTGATATGGAAATTTAGGGCTGGTGAGATAGCCCAGAAGACGAAGTGCCTGCTTTGACAAGCAAAGGGACCAGGGTTCGATTCCTGGTCCCACATGCCACACTGACCTTGCTCTGGGCGTGCAGCAAGCCAGTGACCAAGTCTGGGTGTGGTGGCACATGCCTGTAATCCCAGTGCTAGGGAGGCTGAAAATAGGAGGATCACTATGAGTATGAACTGCATAGTGAAACCCTGTACGAAATACACTTAAAAAAAAAAAAAAAGGAAATTTAAGTAGGACTAAGAGACACAGCACTAGCTCCTAAACCTGTGATAGTGAACCTGTGGCATAAGCTCTAAAAGGTTCACCATCACTGTAAACTAATGGTACCTGTCCTGTCTTGGTCAACAGGTTGTATGAAGATTCCCTAAGATACAGGTGTGAAGAGCTTTGAAAGTTGCTGCAGGTTATAAAACAAGAGGCATCGTGTCAGACAGATGAGTGCCCTAGTATCAGCCAGCAGCCCCGGAGGGTTTGATCACCTTCCTCCAGCCTGTATTTCCTTACCAAATCCCCCAATAGATGGAGAAACAAGGGGGAAATGTTGATATATGAAGATGAAGACGTCATCTTGATTCTGGTCAGTCTGATCTGAGCATTATCTGTAGGTGAGCAAGCATGCCAGTACTGAACTGCAAAATGTGGCCAGTTCACCCAGCACTCACAAGCAACCCTAGAGAACCACTCACGTCTCCTGTGGGAGAAGGCCTATCCCTCGAATCACAGTGCAGAAAGCACATTTCCTGTGGGTGAAGGCAGGAACCTGGGCATACATGGGGTGACCTCTTCCCAACTTGCAATAACTCCCATCTCTGGGCTTGGGGATGCAACCAGGTGGAAGAAGGCAACCAGAAGCACAAAGATGGCGGCAGGTAAGAGCCTTTGTGTGGAAGATTGTGCCCTGGTTGTAACTTGTGAAAAGAATGCTGTGGTCTCTTCTGTCACTGTTTCCTGGTGAACATGGGCATAGAGGTGTTGGACTTCTGGAGCACCATTGGCAAGCTTGCAAGAGTATGTTACCAACTTCCAGGATAGACAGGAGCAGGAAATGGGTGGTAATTTCACCCACAAGGATCAAGCAGGCATGGTCTGACCAGCAGACAGCTCCCTGACCCCCAGATGTGGGTAAGGTGCTATCATTCTGCACTCACCAGGCTTCCTGGTCATATACAGGTCACAGCAACTCCTCTGCTGGTGCCACTGGAGGCATAGCCTAAAGCCTGGCCTTTAACCAATCCTTAATTTTTTAAGGACCTGATTTCCTAAATTAAAATGTTTTCTGCTTACAGCATTCAAGTGGTGGCTAATATCTAAAACATGGCAATGATGGAGGAGCATTTTATCAGAATTAGCCTTTCCTAGAACCTTCTCTCCTTCCCTCCTTCCCTCCTTCCTTCCTTTCCTTTCCTTGCCTTCCTGCATTATTTCTTTCTTTCTTTCCAGGCCAGCACTGGGTTACATGTCTGCCCAAAACTACCATTGGCCAAGGGAACACAAGTCCATGGTTGGATCATACTAACCAGCAGCTCACAAGTGTGGCCAAATGAACATTCCACGGTCCTAGACTTACATATTCCCACCCAGCGGCTTAAGCTCTATTTCTTTGTTTTGGGGTCCCATGCCTCGATCTTAAAAACACTGTAAGTCCACTTTCAAAAGCCAACATTTTTTGAAGCTGTCTCTTCAGCTTTCTGAGTTCTTGGGCACTCTTATCTTGAGTAACAGAACAAATGTCTGTTGAATCAAGTTGATTTACCTTTTGAGAGTGGCAGAAAAGTAGTCCTAAGTCTCTGCTAATAGAAAGCAGGCCAGAGAACTATTACCTCAGACCTACAGGTTATTCATGCCCACCCACTGGAAGTCACAGGACCCCAGAGGGCCCTCATTACCTGCCCTTTTCCTTCAACTCATTATCTAAAGAGCAAACTTCTAGATGCTCTTGAGGAGAGTGCAGACTGCCCCTGGGCCCTTGGGCGTGCTGTCTGGGGCAATCAGCCTGAGAGTGCTGATATTTTTAAGGGCTGTAGTGGTCTGAGGAAACTGTGTTTCCCCTCAGAGACTCAGATCAAGTCAGAGGATGTATATGGAGTACCCATTTCACACAAAGAATGCGTGGAGTCACAGGACATACCCTGGTGTTATCCTGCAGTGGCTTATGATCGAATGGGGAAGGGGACAAGAATGTCACACAGTGCTTTTTAACTTTTACTACCTAGGTCATTGAAAGAATACCTGAATTTCATGTTTCTGGCCCAGTTGGATGTGGAGGGGGGGAGAGACAGGAAGCAGTTTTAATTTACCTCAAAGTCTTACTCAGCAATTTTTTTAATCTTTCACTGGAAATAGAATAAAACCACTACTCCAGGTGTGAGATGATTCACTGGCCCTAGGCCCTTCAGGATTCTCTCTATTTGTGAGGCAGGGACTCTATTTCCATGAGTCTCTTTCTCTCATAGTGCCAACAGCTGAACAGCAAACTTAAAACCACAGGAACATGACTGTGTTACTCACCTGTGTATCTGCAGTTGGGCAGCCTTTTTTTTTTTATGCATTTGATACAGGGTCTCACTATGCAGTTTGGACTCACAGTGATCCCCCTGTTTTTGCCTCCCCAGCATGGGATTACAGGCATGCGCCACCATGCCCTGTCTCAGTCATCAGCCCAACATACTCAGGAGTGGGTTTGGCATGGCTTGTGGTGCAGGGTATCAAACCCTAATCCCTGTGCTTGCTTAAGCAGTAGCTTAGTCTACTGAGCCATCTCTCCGACCCTTGCCCAGCCTACTTTCAATGTCTGAAAAATACTAACAGAGTCAGGAAAGAAGCAATAGGTGACAGAGAGCATAAAGAAGTACTCTGTGCCTTTTTCAGATGAGAAACAATCTGACAGCTCAACTGCCCTCTACCTTGAGCAAGGACCCTGTTTGCCACTAGTGTCCACTGTGTGCAGCCACTGAACCTATTTCATGCTATTACCAGTTACTGCTAGTTTTAAAAATCATTTGGGGGCTGAGGAGACAGCTCAGCTGCATAAGCGCCTACCTGGCAAGCACAAGATCCTGAGTTCAATTCCTGGTACCAAAAAAATTAAAATAATTCAAAACTAAAATATTTGGGAGTCTTCCCACCTACAAAAATAAATTTTTTTAAAAATAAGACAAACAGTGAATTTAAAGGGAGATGGAAATTCTAAACAATTTCAAGCCAATGGTGAGATTTTTTTTTTTAAATGCTTCCCTTGCAAACTGCCAGCCTATAGCAGAGCAGCTGGTCAGTGTAGAAGATAAAATCTCCTTGGATTGATGAGCGAGCGATTGTAGTTATAATCATGCAGTATAGCAGGCGTGATCGAAACTTATGATGGTTATTTAAATTTTTTTAATTTATTACAAAGGCACATGGCCATTCATTCCCCTCCTGACACCCACACCCACACACTCTTACTACCAGCGCATTCATAACATTTGTTCTTGCCACTTTCTGAAGCAGCTCCAGGAGTCCTCTTTTGCATCTTTAGCTGTGCGGTTGTGGCTGCCTCGATGTCCTGCAGTGACTCAAAATGTTTGGTTTTCATGGTCATTTTGTCTTTGAGGAAGAGCCGGAAGCCCCAGAGCACCAGCTCCAGTCAATAAGCTAGAGGAGGACGCGCTGGGAGGTTTCCAGAGTCTGCCTTTGTGTTGGAAGGGAGCTGGCAGTGACATTCACTGTATTTTTCATGCACTTCACAAAGACACTGTTGAAAGAGGGCTTCAGAACTGCCCAAATGAGAGTATTTTGAAGGGGATTAACAGCAATGTGCCTTAGTAAAATATTTTTCAGAAAACAAACACTGGGTTGGCGAGATAGCTCAGAGGTCTAAAGTGCCTGCTTAGGCAAGCTTAGGCAAGCATACAGGGACCATGGTTTGATACCCAGGTACCACAGGCCATGCCAGCCCTGCCCCCAGGGTGAGCTGAGCCAGCCACAAAAAGAAAACAGACACTGTAGTTTTCAATAACCCATAATACTCCTAAACATTGTTATTTGCTAAATTGTATACCCTTACAATTCATATGAAGTCCTAACCTCTAGAACTTGAGGATACAGCTAAATTTGTAGACCAAGATCTTTGAAGAGATGCTTCAGTTGAAATAAGGTCTTGAGTAGATGCTAAGCCAGTAGGACTTTTTATAAGGCTAGTCCTTATAAAAAGAGGCATCCTCAAGAGATACCAAAATGTGTGCAGAATGTATGGGGACCCGCCCAGGAGGCGGCTACCTGCAATCCATGGAGAGAGGCCTACTAGAAACAAGGCTGCTGGCCCCTTGGGAGCGAGTAGGCTCCTGACCTCCACCACCATAAGCAAATAGAGTGCTGTTGCTTAAGCATCTGGCCTGTGGTTATTTTGTTACAGCGGCCCCAAGACATTAATTTCATGTTTATTACCAAAGTCCTCAATCCTGGGTTTGTGTGATACTTTCGTGCACACAGGGAACACCACAGACCTGAGATTACAACACAACCAACTGACAACACACAGGATCAGATTTTGCTAGAGGAAAGCAACCAGCAAAACTGACTTGGGAAATCATGTGCTTCTTAATGCCTGGAGCTAAGTTTTCTCTTTTTCTTTCTTTCTTTCTTTTTTCTTTTTTGCAACAGAGTCTTTCTACACCGTTCAGGCTGTTCTCGAACTCACTGCAATTCTCCCGTGTCAGTACCTGAGTGCCGGGATTATGGGTACACCTTACTCTGGACCTAATTTTCTTACCCGTAAAATGCTTTTTTTTATTTTTTTTGTCCTTTTATTTTTTTTATGTATTTAGTACAGGGTCTACAGGGTCTATTACACAGATCGGACTTCTAGTGATCCTCCTGTTTTCAGCCTCCCAAGTGCTAGGATTACAGGTATGCGCCACCATGCCCAGTCTCAGTCTCCATCTCAGCCTGTCCCCTGGGCAGGGCTGGCATGGCAAGCCAGGGATCGAACCCCAGTCCCTGTGTTTGCCTAAGCAGGTGCTTTAATCCACTGAGCTATCTGGCTGGCTCTTTTTTTGTTTTGTTTAGTGAAATTTTGTACTGTTCCTAATTCTTTTTACCACTTTATATTGTTTTTAAAAATAATAATAAATAAATAAATAACGATTGGTATCTTTCTACCGGCACATCTTCTCGCCCCACTTCTATACCCTCCTACTCACTTCCACCCAACACCGTGGGCGGCCTACGCTACCTCTTGGCCCCTGCCCTCCAGCAGACCCCGACAGCCACTCTTGGCTCAACTTAATAAAAATAACATTGCCATTGTGTTTCGTTTTGTTTTTCTAAGACTTTAAGCAGATTTCCCCAGCCAAAAACTGGGAACAAGTTTGAAAAAATCTGTTTGTGAGGATCAGATTTTTTTAACTTGACTCAGATCATCAGGGAGGTAGGTTCAGAAAACCCGCGCAGTCCCAACGTACCAGGAAAGGTTTCCTGCGTGGGAGAAGACACTCAGGAGACCTGGCCTCAGGCTACACAGAGCAAGCAGCTGGCCAGGGACACAGACCTGTGAGACGCAGACACGAGGGTGCCCTGAGGTCAGCTCCAGAGGGGGCCCAGCTCTGGAAGGCTGAGAGGAACTCACTTCGTTCTAGATCTGAGGTTTCAGTTCCTGAACAGTAAAAGATAAGATCAGCGCAGTCACTTCCAATGCTTTTAACTGTAAAAATAACTTTACCCAAACAAAATCTTAAGTGTAAATTTGTATTAAAAACATACAAAGCCACCCAGGGCTGTTCTAGCTCAGCAGCCAGAACAATGGGCATGGCCTTGCTGGATCTCCTCTTGCCTTGCTGAGGGTCTCCACCTCCTCCTCTTCTTCCCCCCCTCCCTTTCCTTCTCCTCCTCCTCCTCTTCTACCTCGTCTTCCTCTTCTTCCTCCCCTTCCCATTCCTCCTTTTCCTCCACCTCCTCCTCCTCCTCCTCTTCCAAACATCAACCGAAGACTCTCAGTGGACCCCCTACTTGAGACACGGGTAAAAACCACCAGAGTTGATTATCCCAAGGGTTTGGTAAGGTTCTGGAAAGTGCTCAGTAAGGAGCTTCAGTGAAAGTGGTGTGGACTGGTAGTGCTGCTGATTTCACTGGGGTAAACTCTACCACCATGGCTAAATTTTGAGCTACATTTGATCTTTGTTTTTAATATAGTTTATTTGACTAAAAGTTGATATAATTCAATTTTAGATTGTAGCTGTATTTAACAATCAGCTTGTAAAATTTATCAATCAGTTGTTGTGAGTTGATGTTCAACACACTGCTATTTAAGACTTTTTAACACCAATCTATTTTTTGAGACAGGATTTCTCTTTGTAATTCAGGCTGGCCTCAATCTTGTAGCAATCCTCCTGCCTCAGCTTCCAATTACTGGCAAGTGTATCACCACACCCAGCTCTAGATGTTCATATTAAGACATAACCTATTAGCCGGGCATGGTGGCGCATGCCTGTAATCCCAGCACTCAGGAGGCTGAGGCAGGAGGATTGTTGTGAGTTCGAGGCCAGCCTGAGCTACAAAGTGAGCTTAAGGCCAGCCTGAACTGCATAGTGAGACCCTGTCTCAAAAAAAAAAAAAAAGACATAACCTATTTGAAGCCAGAAATCGCCATGTGGAATAATGCTGGGGATTTGGGAAGTGTACTCAGGAAGAAAACAGCGACATGTTTTGGGAGTCATATTCAGCAGAAAGAGAAGTTGGTAAACAAAGGTGAGCAGCTGCGAATATTGTAACAGTGACCCATCTGCACTGAGTGAGATCTGTACTTTCAGGTATTTTATCAGTCCAAATGACCTTCAGCCTCCCCTGGGCAAGGGGCACACTCAGGCCAGTCTACAGCAGAGTGGAATCAGTGATGTGCATAGTCAGAGCATTAATGGACAGTAGGGAGACTGCAACAGCTGTGCCTGGGGTCCCCTGGACTCTACCAGCTCCCTGGATGGGTGGAGTCTCAGTGCATCTCATCACTGCTCCTGGTTAATACTCCTGGCTGGGTAAAGTCCATGTTGAATTTCTGTTTTTGTCCTTCCCAGTCTTTAACTAACAATCAAGTAGTCAACAGGATAGATGTTGAGACAGACTCCCTAGGACTGAAAGTCCTAGCTTTGTCATTTATTAGCTGCGGGTCCTTGGGCAAGACACTTAACTTCTCTGTATCTCAGTTTCGTGCTCTATAAAAAAGAACTAATAAGGGATGGCCAGATAGCTCAGCAGATTAAAGCATCTGCTTAGGCAAACACAGGGATCAGGGTTCAATCCCAAGCCTGCTGTGCTGACCCCACTCCCTGGTCAAGCTGAACCAGTGATTGAGACTGGGTATGGTGGCACATGCCTGTAATCCCAGCACTTGGGAGGCCGAAAACAGGAGGGTCATTACAAGTCAGATCTACATAGTAAGACCCTGTACTAAATACATTTTTTAAAAAGTAGCAATAATAACAGTACTTGCTTCCCAGCATTGAATTTCATACATACCAAGTACTCAAAACAATGCATGGCCCATAGAATAGCTATTTAAGTGTTAACTATTAGATAATTTTTCAGACTATGAAAATTTATTGGGGAATAGGAATAGCTGCTGAGAGACAGGAGGGATCCCGGATGGGTTGCCCTATTATTAAATTATTGTTATATTAATCTATATTATATATTTCTTTCATATGATAGGTGAGTATAGGTAGTTAAATGTATAGGGGAAACAAATGGCCAAATATGGGCGTACAGTCACCTTGGCTAGCATTTACTGAATTTATTTTTCTTTTTTGTATTTTTTAGGGAAGGGTCTACAGGGTGTTCAGGGTCTCACTGCTAGGTAGGACTCATAGTGATCCATCTGTTCACAGTCTCCCAAGTGCTGGGATTACAGGAGAGCACCTCCATGCCCAGTGTCAATTGGCTTCTCAGCGTGCCCCAGGGGTAGGGCCAGCACAGTAGGCCCCAGGGATGGAACCCCCGGCCCCTGCACCCGCTTGCAGGCACTTTAATCTGCTGAGCTATTTGGCCAGCCATGTGATTCTTAAAATATACTTGATAAGCACTAGCTAATTAACTCCTCTAATTTGAAGACACCACTGTTGAATTTGTAACATGTTTTTAGTGAAATTGTGTATCATGTCTAATGTTTTGGTATTTTTTTCTATTTTTATTTTCTTTAAAAATGAATAAATACATAATTAACTCCTCATAGAGGTCCTGATAGGAAGGAACTGCCATTATCTTACAAGGACAAAAACCTAAGGCTCTGGGGCCAGTAAGATAGCTCAGTGGTATAAGTGCATGCCTGGCAAGCACAAGGACCAAAGTTCAATCTCCAATATGCATAAAAGGCAGAAGGCTTCTTAGGGAGGGTGCAGATCAGCTGCGCAGAGCCCTTGTATAATCCAGGCCCCTAGAAAGAGGCCCAGGAACTCTCTTGGCCGTGTGAGCAAGTGAGGCACAGCCAGAGGGCTCCATCAGACCCAGGAAGAGGGACCTTCCTAGACACCCAAAGTCTGCACTGTGGACCTCCCAACTTCTAGAACTAGGAAAAAGAAAAAAAAGGGGGGAACACTGTTGTTTACATGACCTGCCCCACTTTCCAAGACCTTGTAACTCCTTAATGACACAGGTGCACGTCCCGGGCTGCTAGCACCCAAGCCCCCTTCCCCAGCCTGCACTGCTGTCTCTGCAGTCCCGGAAACCAGCTCCTCACCAGCAGCCCTGCCTTCTCCCCCTCTGCACCTATCCCTCCAGCTTCCCTGAGGACTCAGCTCCTTTCTGCAGACTTCCCCACTGGTCCCTTGCTGGGAGCAACCCACACATCCATGTACTGCATGCCTTTTGTTCCCGTCCTGTAAGAATGGGACCCTTCATACCGCCACACAAGCAGCTCCTTCTTTTTCACTTTTGTGGGGGAAAAAAAATCCCATCAGTACTGGTTAACAATTACAGAGCATTTCCTATGTGCTGCTTTCCTTGCTCCATGAGGTGCTCTGCAAAGAAAGACGCAACTGGCAGCCCCATCTTCCAGTGAGGAAACCAAGACTGGGAGAAATGAAGCTGCGCTGCACCATCAAGGATCAGAACCAGGCCTCAGAGCTGGATCTGCACCACCTTGAGCCCATGTGCTTTGTCTTGGGTGGAGGATAGATAACTTGTTTTGAACCCCAGGAGCTCTGAGCTATACCCCCAGACTGTCTGTCTGTCTGTCTGTCTGTCTCTGTCTCTCTCTCTCTCTCTCTCCCCCCCTCTCTCTATTTGGTTGTTGCAGGGTCTCACTACACAGTTCAGACTCATATGATCCTCCTGTTTTCAGCCTCCCCAGCGCTGGAATTACAGGCATGCATCACCTCGCCCAGACTCTGATCTGCTCAACTCGCCCTGGGGGCAGGGCTGAAGTGGTATGTGGTGCCCAGCATGGAGCCACCGTGCCTGCACTTGCCTAAGCTTGCCTAAGCGCACACTTTGGTCCCCTGAGCTAGCTCACCCACCCTTTTCTCATTTAATATGATTGCATCATCCTGGGGCTTGCTACCTGCCCATCATACATCCTGGTGCCATCCCGATTTTCTTCTTTTCTTTCCCCACCCTCCATCTTGTCAGCCCTTTCCCATTTGCAAAGATCTATCTCTCTGGTTGCTATTACTTATCTTATATTTTGCTCTTTAATTTATTCTTTGGGCTCCTCACATAAGAGAAACCACGCAATATGTAAGCTTGTGTGTCTGATTTATCTCACTTAACAATTCAGTCTCAGGAACATCCATTCTCCTACAAATTACCATTTTTTCCCTTCTTTATAACAAATAAGGACTCTGTTGCATATAAATACCACCTTTTTGTTATTTATTCATCTGTAGACAGACTTTCCACAATTTAGCTATGATGACGTGTGCGGCTATAAACACAGATATGCATGTATCGCTGTAATATGCTGTCTTCAACTCTCTGAAAAAGATACCTATAAGTGGGACAGCTGAATCAAATGGAATTTCTGGTTTCAGTTCTTGAGGAATCTCCATATTGATTTTCATAGTGGTAGCACCAGTTTACATTCCTATCAACAGTGTTAAAGGCTTCCACTTCCTACAGCCTCTCTAGCATTGGTTATTGATTGATTTCTTGAGGGTGGCTGTTCTTACTAGATTGTAAAATGGAATCTCGCCGGTGCCGCCACCGCCGCCTCTGAGATTTTCACCATGTGTCAGCGGGATATTGATGCTGTCATTCAAGTCCTCAAGGAAAAATGCCTTTTCACGGTGCAGCAGGTCACCCAGATTTTGCACCGGTGCCCCAATGTGCTTCAGCAGGATCCCAGCGAATTGGAATACAAATTCCAGTATGCATACTTTAGGATGGGAATTAAGCATCTGGACATAGTAAGGATGGAGTTCTTAAAGTACTCATTAACCAAGATCAAGCAGAGACATGTTTACCTGGAGCGCCTGGGACGGTACCAAACACCTGATAAGAAGGGGCAGACGCAGATTGCAAACCCTTTACTCAAGGACATTCTCAGAGTTTCGGAGGCCGAGTTTTTGGCCAAGACAGCCTGTTCCTCTGCTGAGGAATTTATGGTTTTTAAA